>JARYGA010024692.1:0-46604 GCA_030545235.1 Helianthus tuberosus | reverse complement strand
CCCACCACCACAATAACACCATCATCCATTGTCCATCATAGAGTGTGTGAGTCGTCTCGGGATCCAAGATTGATCGTAAGAGTTCTTAACAATCAAGGCCATGTTTGCCTAAGTCTCTTACATCACTTGGTGAAGACAAAGTGTTTAGTGTAATACTTTTTATTTTTAATCTTTTCGCACTTTTTAATTGGTTATGTATTAATGACTTTAATAACTAGTTTCTTATGTTGAAGGTGATTCTTCCTTATCGTTTGTCCGTGGTGTCTTGGCATTATTTTACTGTCTATATAAAATAAAAGATTTTCACCATTCATATCTGCACGGTCTATATGGAGGTATGTTGGCTACCTGGTCGGGGGTTAAGGGAACGGTTTGGTAAGAGTCTTGCCGTTGTTCAGCGTTTAGAGATCCTGCAAGGGACCTGGGTCAAATTTAGTAGGACCTCATTCAATACTTAACGGTATTGGGTGGCGGGGGTCCAAACTCTTTGATCCCCTCATAAGTTAAACTACTATTAATACTATAACCCGGCTACTTAGGACAGTATCCTTGCTGACTCAGACTACTTAGCCGAGGGTAACGTCACCTTCAAAAGAGGGGCCTACCATAATTTGCATTAATAACTTAATTAATTATCTTTCAATAATACGACCCTTTAGGATTGTATCCTTGCTGACTCAAACTACTGGGTTGAGGGTAACGTCACCTTCAAAAGAGGGGCCTACTACAATAACTAAGATAATCTCTTAAATAAGTGCAAAAGTGCGGAAATAATCAAAGGTTACACTATACACGAGTCGGAACCAAGTGATTCATCTTGTCTATCTGTTTTTATTTTTATTTTTATTTTCAGCAATTTAGTTAGTTTTTATTTTTCTAGTTTAAAACCTTTTTCTAACTTTTTGATTTGATTAGACGTTGAGGATAAACCGGTACTAAAAGCTCTTGTGTCCTTGGACGACCTCGGTATCTTACCAACACTATACTACGCTCACGATGGGTGCACTTGCCCATATGTGTGTTTAGTCTTAGTAAATATCGTGTTTTATAAATTTAAAACTTGGCTAAAAAAGTGTAAAAGGCTTAAAATATATTTAAACTTATATATACACTTCACACGCATCAAGTTTTTGGCGCCGTTGCCGGGGACACAAGGATTTTAAGAAAGTTAGGAATCAACGGCCTATCGTTTTTCTTATTTTTCATTTTTTTAGGATTTTTCTTAGTTTTTCAGCTTCTGCAGAACTCAGCACGGGTCGTGCCCGCTGAACACGCCCCGTGCCCAATCATTGGAACTGGCAATCCTGTTTTAAGTCAGACAGTAAGCTGAACACGGGGCCGTGCCCACTCAACACGCCCCCGTGCCCAAGATTCAGTTACTGAAAACAGAACCGTAAGATCCCGACGGTTGGTAATTTCTGACACAAACATGAGTGATACTGATACTTTTTACTTTCGGCACTCTTATGGTACGTGGTGTTAATTATGTGGTGGTACCCATGAGGAATTAGAATGTTATTTTCTAAATTATAAGCCCCACTATATAGACCCATCGTTTCCTTGTATCCTTAAGAGGGGCGAAAGTAAAAATAATCCCTATCTCTCCCTCGAATGCTTCCAACCGGATTTTCTAGGAGAAATGCTTCTCGATGAATTATTTCAATTAGAAGATCTAATTCTTAATTGGTTAAAAGAACTTAGGAAAGATTTCAATGATCTATCCCAAGACGATAACCAAGAAGAAGGGTTGGGCTCGCATTCAAACAACTTCGTTGTTTCCGACGATACTTCTAACTCTAGTGAGGACTTGAGCGATAGTCGTCCCTGTGTCGATTGTGCCGTGAAGGACTCCCCATCGACTTCATTCGATGCATACATAGACCTGAGCGATTCGACATACACCTTCTTTAACGAGAGCCCGGGAAAGGGTTGGACTTGTCCACCTACATATAGAATAGGAATCACCCTCACCGACAACCTCTTGCGTTCTCGTTTTAATCTAGATCAACTAAGGTATCTTAGGCACTTTGGGGTTGTTCCATCCAGTAAGGAACCACCCGATCTGAAGAAGTTCCTTAAAAATAGACGAATTCCTTAAGACAGCTTCTAGACACGGGGCCGTGTCCAGGTCAGCACGCCCCTGTTTCCACCCAAAGATTCCCTTCTGATTTTATCAGAATACGGACAAAAATGTGTCAGGATTCCCTCTGCACACGTGGCCGTGTCCAGCCGACACGGGGCCGTGCGCAACGTACTGTCGTTTTCTATAAATGCGGCCAAGAATCCTGCACATTTGAACCATTCCAGGGACAGAGATTTGGGGAATATTCTCACATACCATCCTAGGTATTTTCTAAAAGAAGTTTCTCAACTATCTTCTTGTCCTTTCCTCTTTTATCCACTATCATCTTCTTCAATTTTTCTTACACCTCCATTAAAGCTTGAGACTTCCATAATTTCAAGCTTTATTGAGATGTTTGTTAGATTTTTGTACATGGAATCTTGTTTATAATGAGTTCTACAACAATGTTTTAAGTTGTTTCTGTTCAAAAATGCTTTAAAAATCACGAAAACAATTTAAAACCCCAAGATTCCTTGTTCCTAAATCCTGCAGATATCTGAACACGGGGCCGTGTCCAAGGTACTGGTCCCATAAAATTGAACCCTTTTCGGTATGTTTTCTTAGAATGGCAAGCAGAACAAGCGGAAACTCTTCGTCGCACTCCAGAAACAACCGGCAGGGGAGAAGATCATCAACGGTTGAAGATTCTCTTGTAAACTATGTTTACGCCTTAAGAGAGGCCCTTGATGAAATGACAAGTGTGGAAGAGGCATTGGTTGACCGTATTAATCATTTGACGGTGGGACTAGAGGGATGTCTTCGAGAGGTCAACCTTTTGCACCAAAGGTTGAACATTCTCACTTCTCCTCCTTTGGTACCAATCATTACCCAAAGGGCATGGAATGTGGTTCCTGAAGACATAATACCGGCCGAGTGGTACGCCATGCATCCGGAGCCCCCTCGAGACATACTACAAGGGGTTCCGATTGGTGTCACTCCCCCTCTACAAGATGTTGTGGAACATGAAGCCGCCTCCCTTCTCCCGAGGGAGATAGAAGAATGGCTCTAGCAACATCTAAGGGACACCGCTCGGCTTGGAGTTCTACAAGACTTTTAGAAACCGGAAAACTATTTCCGGAATTTTGGTTCTTATTGTAGAAGTAGAGCTCCTAGGGTTGATTTTACGTATCACTTGACCTATCTAATTTAGGATTTTTAACTTTTATTTTTTGCTTTATTTTTCATTTTCTAGGACTATTATGTAATTCTCTCTATGACGTAATGAATGATGGTTTTAGTCAATTTGGTGTTTGGATGGTGTTGAAATAAATAAAACACACTTGAGATGGCAAAGGATGCAAGGGAAACTTGAACCAGCACCCCATGCAGGAAAACAGGACCATCCGACAAAAATTCTTCGTTTACAGTAAGTTCGGCACGGGCCGTGTCCGCCCAACACGGCCCCGTGCTGCACAGTCTGCAGAAATACCCAGTTCAGGTAAACTGGACACGGGCCGTGCTCACCCAACACGCCCCCGTGTCCAGGCTTCTGTTTCTCTTGATTTAATTTTGTTACTGGCACTTGAACACGGGGCCGTGCCCGGACACCACGGGGCCGTGTTCAGCGCCCAGTAACACAAATTTTTGCTTTTTCACACCTTTTTACACATTCAATCAACCTAAAAACTTATTTTTGGGACACATTGAGGACAATGTGTAATTTAAGTGTGGGGGGGATACTAAAACCTTGAATCTTGCAAGTCCTAAATACAAGCTTTACACAAAACTCTATTGGAACCACTAATCACCCCAATTTTTTTCAAAAATTTTTCATTTTTTTACTTGTCTAGGTTTAATTTGGGAATTTCAAAATTCTAAAAAAGGTTATATTTTTACAAATTTACAACCGATAGCGTCGTGATAAAAAGAACCAACATAAGAAAATTATGAAAAGGCATGACAAGCTTAGTTAAAATTTAATTATATATACTTGATCACATAAAAACCCATTCCCACAAAAGTGAGTTTTGAGCCTTTATTGAGCAAACAAAAACATATCTTTAAATTAAATGCTCATCTTTCGTTTCTTGTGTGAATAGCCGCTTGGTTCTTACGACTCTAGAACTTGCCATGACGATACATTCCCGGTCCTTACCAACTTAAACCCGAGTAAGTAAATGATGGAGGCATTAGGACTAACCCTTTTTATTTCTACACCATTATTTTTTTTACCACCTACCCAAAATCCCCCTAGTTAGCCCCTTTGAGCCTAAACCTTTTCATTTCATAACCCAAACCAAACACCCTTTCACCCACCAAAACCTTTTTCATTTTTTTACCCTTTGTTTTAGTAACTAGCTCGGTTTTTCGTATGACTTTTAAAAAAAAAGTGTTGATGATGAAGCAAAGGAAAATAAACAAACAAGTTCATCAAAAATAACTTTGTTTGAATAAATAGCTTCATCAAAATAAAAGTTGCAAAAATAAAAAGTCTTACGAAAACCGACGCTTGTTACGTTTTTCGCCCTTTTTACTAACCACTAACCCAACCACCTACCTTTAACTCAAGCCTAACCCTTCACCCAAAAAGTCCTCTTGATATTTACAAAGGTATATAGTTAAAAAGAAGGAGGATTAATTGATTGGCAAGCTTATGGTAGGAGTAAGTTCCATGCCGCTCTCGAGTGATCCACTAAAATACATTTTCGGCCGAGTGTTGAGTGATCCCCGTGAGGTATGTGAACTTGTATATAAATGAAATTTTAAAGAGGCATGTTATGCCCTAATAAGTAATTTATCTTATGAAAAGTTTTAAATAAATCATGACTGTTAGTACATTACGTCTGTAGCTTCCGTCAGCATGAAGTCATATTTTGTTCTGTGTTTATGTTTGTTGTCTGATTGTATGTATGTAGTTAGCAGGACAACTCAGGAATAGGGTCTGTATGTAAAAGTGTTGTTTGGGACAAGTTGAACTCGTACGGATGGCAATACGCACGTATGGCCATACGCACGGATGACTTATCCGCACGGATAAGTCATACGCGCGGATGATCACATGTACGGGTGAGTCATACGTACGGGTAGCCCACCCGCACGTACAACATTTATTAGTATCCTGAGTCTGTCTATATATAGTAGGTCCGGTGCAACTTTGTAAGAACTTTTGACACACGCACGGGTAGTCTGTACGTTCACCGGAACTTTGTGACTTTCAGAACGATTAATAGAACGAACATACAAGAAGTTAAGCGTTGAATTCTCTGATGCATAAATCTATGATTTGTCTTAATGGATTCCGCACACTAAGACGAAATCGATTCATCTTGTTCCTACGATCAGATCCTGTGTCAACGGGACCAACAATGACGAATAGGATTGTAAATAAATAAAACTAAATAAAGAATCTTGGAAATCCCGACACTCTATGACAAGCCCAAAAAACTTTCTCTTCTACCCATTCCATTTGGGAGTGTAAAGCCACATTATAAAGAGTTTTGGTTGAGGACAAGCAAAGATTCAAGTGTGGGGGTATTTGATGTGTGCAAAATGCAACAAATAAATTACATCAATTGTGGCATAAAACTAACCCTTTTTTAGTACTAATGTTGGAAAAAGTGTGCTTTTGTCTTCCTTTTGTATTTTCAGGATTAAATGAGCTCAAATTAACAAAAGAAGCAAAAAGACAGCAAAATCTAACATAAATACAAGAAAAGGAGCAAACGTGACATGCCCGACCCCACGACAACATCTTCCCAAGCAAAAAAAGAAGACAGAAGACTGAACACGCCCCGTGCTCAACCAGCACAAGGGCGTGCCCAAGTGTCAGCAGAAAAGACAGTGGTAAAAGCTTCCATTGCCCACCACGGGGCCATGCTCAGCGGGCACGGGGCCGTGGTCAACTATAAGATTCGCAGAATCCAGGCAAATCTTCATAGTACAGATATGCTTCTGCACACGGGGTCGTGCTCAGCGGACACGGGGGCGTGGTCAACTAATACAGACAAGCTGCATTAAATGAAGAAAGAGAAGGATGTGGACACGGGGTCGTGCCCACTGGGCACGGGGCCGTGCCCGAGCTTCTGTTCAGCCTATAAATAGGAGTGCTTGGCTCAAGCTCAAACCATCCCTTAGCACACCACATCTCTCACACTTCACCCACCACCCACCACCACCATAACACCATCATCCACCACCATCATCCATTGTCCATCATAGAGTGTGTGAGTCGTCTCAGGATCCAAGATTGATCGTAAGAGTTCTTGACAATCAAGGCCATGTTTGCCTAAGTCTCTTACATCACTTGGTGAAGACAAAGTGTTTAGTGTAATACTTTTTATTTTTAATCGTTTCGCACTTTTTAATTGGTTATGTATTAATGACTTTAATAACTAGTTTCTTATGTTGAAGGTGATTCTTCCTTATCGTTTGTCCGTGGTGTCTTGGCATTATTTTACTGTCTATATAAAATAAAAGATTTTCACCATTCATATCTCCACGGTCTATGTGGAGGTATGTTGGCTATCTGGTCGGGGGTTAAGGGAACGGTTTGGTAAGAGTCTTGCCGTTGTTCAGCGTTTAGAGATCCTGCAAGGGACCTGGGTCAAATTTAGTAGGACCTCCTTCAATACTTAACGGTATTGGATGGCGGGGGTCCAAACTCTTTGATCCCCTCATAAGTTAAACTACTATTAATACTATAACCCGGCTACTTAGGATTGTATCCTTGCTGACTCAGACTACTTAGCCGAGGGTAACGTCACCTTGAAAAGAGGGGCCTACCATAATTTGCATTAATAACTTAATTGATTATCTTTCAATAATCCGACCCTTTAGGATTGTATCCTTGCTGACTCAAACTACTGGGTTGATGGTAACGTCACCTTCAAAAGAGGGGCCTACTACAATAACTAAGATAATCTCTTAAATAAGTGCAAAAGTGCGGAAATCATCAAACGTTACACTATACACGAGTCGGAACCAAGTGATTCATCTTGTCTATCTGTTTTTATTTTTATTTTCAGCAATTTAGTTACACTATACACGAGTCGGAACCAAGTGATTCATCTTGTCTATCTGTTAGTAGATTACGTCTGTAGCTTCCGTCAGCATGAAGTCATATTTTGTTCTGTGTTTATGTTTGTTGTCTGATTGTATGTATGTAGTTAGCAGGACAACTCAGGAATAGGGTCTGTATGTAAAAGTGTTGTTTGGGACCAGTTGAACTCGTACAGATGGCAATACGCACGTATGGCCATACGCACGGATGACTTATCCGCACGGATAAGTCATACGCGCGGATGATCACACGTACGGGTGAGTCATACGTACGGGTAGCCCACCCGCACGTACAACATTTATTAGTATCCTGAGTCTGTCTATATATAGTAGGTCCGGTGCAACTTTGTAAGAACTTTTGACACACGCACGGGTAGTCTGTACGTTCACCGGAACTTTGTGACTTTCAGAACGATTAATAGAACGAACAGACAAGAAGTTAAGCGTTGAATTCTCTGTTGCATAAATCTGTGATTTGTCTTAATGGATTCCGCACACTAAGACGAAATCGATTCATCTTGTTCCTACGGTCAGATCCTGTGTCAACGGGACCAACAAGTGGTATCAGAGCTTCCAGGGAGCTAAATCGAGATCAACAACACTGAATTCACCAGAATTCAAGTTTCGTTTGCCGATCAAAGTCGAATTTCACCGGAGATTTGACTTCTGTTACCGATTTGATTCAAATTTCACCGGAAATTTGACGGATTTCTTCTATATCTACTTAGATTTTACATTTGTTCTTCATTTGTCACCATAAAATAAGAAAAACCTAAAATTGAGCAAGAATTTACGGTTAAAATTTGTTAAAATCGATATCAATCAACTTGCAATCATTCAAAATATAATCCTACTTAGTTTCATAATCAGAATCAATCTAAAACTAGATCAAATTCCTCAAAAATCATGTTTAGTTGTTCGTATTTGATGACGTCATTCACCCGTGCGGACAGCTGTCTGAACGGTTTGGATTAGTTAGTTACTGCAAGTTGTTTGCTGACATCATCATTGTTACACGCACGGTTTACAATCCGTGCGGATAACCAGAATAGTCAAAAAGTCAAAGCTACCCGTACGCACAACCATCCGAGCGGATTACCGTCCGTGCGGATAGACTTTGTTAATCATTCGTATTCCTGTTCGAACGGATAACTATCCGGTTCAAGTGTTTGAAGTTTTAAAATTTGTAAAAAATTTTCTAAGTGTTTGAAAATTGTTTCAGGTACTTGAAATGGAAGAATTCATGAATCCCTTCAGTGAGATGTATGCCTTCGCAGGTAATTCTGGAGACGATACTTCCAATCGTTCAAATGAAAATCCCAATCCGAATCCAAAGAAAACGTTATCCGATGCACTAAGTGTTGAAAGCGTATATGGTACCCACAACAAACCACCAAAGCTAATGGCAATCGAAGAATATAATCGGTGGGCAAAAAGATTCGAAGAATGGATGAAAGCCTTTGCATATCCGAGCTGGAAGAACTTAAAGAACGGTTTTGCTTCAGAAAGACAAGATTTTGAGAATATGTCAGAAGGAGAAGAAATAGATAACTATATAGCTGAACAAAAATGCATCGCTTTGATTCATCAATCCGTAAGAGACGACATTATTTCACTCATTGAATACACAAACGCAAAAGATCTATGGACAAAGTTAAATAAAAAATGTGTAGGAAGTGCAGAAATAATCAAAAACAAAAAGAAATTGTTGAGAAAGGAGTTTGATTTGTTCGGATGTTTAAAAGGTGAATCTGTTTGTAAAATGATTGAAAGATTTGGACACTTAAAGTTGGAATTGGCAAGGCACGGAGTAAACTATCCTCCAGAGGATCTTGTTGACAAACTGTTCGATTCACTACCAGAGGAGATGGATTGGCAGTACTACGCACTGATGTTAAAGAACACAATTAAACCTGAAAATTTGACTGTCGATTTGCTGATTGAAAGACTAGAAAGTCATGAATTGGAGATAAAGAAAAACAAAGTTAATCATCCATCATATCAACAAAACATGGAGTTGTACTATCCAAAGAGTATGATTCCGAAGAATGTTTCTCCAAGAACTGCTTTCTCCGCTGAAAACACAAATACTTCAAGTAAAGAAAATCCAAGCTCAAACAGTGGTTTTCATGGAGGTTTTTCATCCAACATTCCAAGTCAGGGATCTTCTTCAAGTTCTTCAAGTCAACAACAATCTGTTCCTAAGAACGCATTTTCTTGCAACATTGCGATCGATTTGAAGAATGCTCAAAATTTTGATGAAGAATCGGCCAAACAGCAGATGATCTTTCTAGCATCTGTTTTGGAGTCATATGAAGGGTTAGTAGCCGGGAAGATAGGTAATACCAATCTGACGAAAGAAGATTATGATCAGATTGATCCCGAGGAGATGGAGCTGATCGATATTCGTTGGGCTATGGCCAGTGCTGTTCGTAGAGCACAACGATTCATGGAAATTACCGGAAGAAAGACAATTGGTGGCGCATCTACTAAGCTGGGGTTTGATAAATCGAAGGTGACATGCTTTAAATGTAAGCAGAAGGGTCACTTCAAACGAGAATGCAGAAATGCATATGCCGATGAGTCAGAAAACCCTTTCAGAGATGATTATTACAAGAGAGCAATCTATCACCAGAATAAATCCGAGCCACCAAGATTGAAGCAAGTTGAAGACAACAAAGAGAAGTCTAGAGCTCTTGCCGTAATCCATGATGACGAAGGTTATGATTGGAGCGAGCTATTGCCTGAAGAAGATGTTGTGGGTTATGCATTCGTGACGAAGATTATTCCTTTTAAAGACATTAGAACAGAAGAAGAAAAATTCGTCAACCGAAGAATGAAAGCCCAAGCCAGAATGAGCAGAATTTATAACACTTACAAAGAAGCAAAAAGAGCAAAAAGGTGGGATGCCGACAGAGAGTGTTACCTTGATCCTCAAGGAAACATTGCAGTTAACCCAGATTCCATCAATATTGATGCTCTTACCCAACAATTTGCCGAGGAAGAAGAAGCGAGACAAAGAGAATGGTGGGGAGGTGGTGATGAGAAACAAATTGAGAAAGAAGAAAAAGTCAAAGAAGCAGAACAGAAACCAAAGACAAAGAATGCTGATGATGGAATCATTGATACATCACAAGAGCTAACGGCTGAAAACTTGAGGAAGATGGCAGATAAAGTTCTTGCTGCAAAAGAACTTGAGGTAGTTTCTAGTTCTGGAACTGAGTCAACAAACAAGGTCAGTTCAAATGGTACACTTGAGTCAGGTAAGATTGGTAAATCGGAAAATGACTGCAAAAATTGCATGAAAGAGTGCAAAGTTTGTAGTACAATCACTTACTTCAGTGGTAAGAAGATTGAAGAGTTGACTAGTAAAGTCAAAAGAGTTGAAGATCAAATCTTAAACCGTGACAAAATGCTGAAAGCTTCGAATGATAGATCAAAAGAATTAGCTGATAAAATTGAAAATGATAAAAATGACATTGAAAGAATAAGAAAAGAAAATGAAAAATTGATTATTGAAAGTCGTAAAATTTCTGAAAGTTTTGAGAAGCTGAAGCGAACGGTTAAAGATTCTGATGAGAGAAACAGTAAAACAACAAAAGAAAATCTTCAACTATCAGGAGTTCTTTGAGTAAAAGAGGAGTTAATTAACCAACAACTTGATGAAATTGCAAAATTGAAGCTTCAGTTTGAAGAAGCTAAAATTGAGAATGAACGAATTAATCTAAAACTGAGCAGTTACAACTCTGCAAGCTTTGTTTTGCAACACATTGTTCCAAAACCCATTGGTAAAACCAAAGCTGGCGAAGATGTATACTGTGATGGAACTGGGGTGGGGTTTCATCAAGTTCCACCACCGGTTCTAAACAATTTCTCAAAGAAGCAATCTGGGTTGGTTAATGATGATATTGAAACAAATGAGATAAAATTGCCAGAATCAATAGATGTAACATTTTCTTCATCTTCATCATCCGATGACAGTGTTCAAACTGAGATCATAAAAGGCATGGCTGAAAGTGTCTTGGATAGTGATTCGATTGAAGATGAAGAATGTTTTCTAAACAACTACATTCCGAAACCAAAATCTAAAAACAACTCAAATGATGAACCGGGTCTTGTGATGTACAAGATGTCTGGTTCTGATAAGTTGTATTCAGACTTTGAGTTTCCTCTGGAGAATGTTAATGTGAAGAAATTGAAAAATGTTTTCAAACTGGTTGAAATTGATTTGTCTGAAGTGGACAATTTGAAACAAACAAAGAGACATATGAATTTTGAGAAAGATAAAGCTTACTATAAGAAACCTGTTATTCCACCACGTTTTTCTAACAACTATCAAAATAAATGGTCGGGAGGATATCAGGGTGGTAAGAATTATCAGAAAAGGAATGTTCAGAACAAGAAGTTTGCTGTGAAAAAGGTGTTTGTGAACAGTTCAAGTTCATTTTCAGAAGAGGAGTCTGAAATCTTTTTAAAATCAAACGAAGAGTTCTTTGAAAAGAAGGCCTCACAGCCTCAGTCTGAAGGTTCAAGTCGGGTAATTGACACCCGAACATGTTTCAAATGTAATCAAGTTGGACATATTGCACGAAAATGTACCAACTTGAAGCCTAAGACTGAAACTGTGAAGAATTCTGTCAAGAAAGATGTTGTGAAAGGAAAGGCTCCATTGATTGTTGAGAAAAATGTTTTGAGAAATGATAACACCAAGATCAAAACTGAAC
This sequence comes from Helianthus tuberosus, assembly GCA_030545235.1. Taxonomy (NCBI): domain Eukaryota; kingdom Viridiplantae; phylum Streptophyta; class Magnoliopsida; order Asterales; family Asteraceae; genus Helianthus; species Helianthus tuberosus. The sequence continues at coordinate 34,760 of JARYGA010024692.1, read as the reverse complement.
CTGTTAAGAATTCGGTAACTAAAAATGATAAATTTTACCAACGGGTTGCCTCACCTCAACAAACATGGAAGCCAAAAATTGTCGAAAAGAAAGTTGATTCATCAAAGGTGTCTGAAACTGAAAAATCATCATCTTCTACCAAGAAGAAGTATGTACCTTTGAAGTTTTATGAGAAACAAAAATCGACTTCTGAAAAGAAGTATGTGGTGAAGAAAAATCAATCAGCAAATCAATCTCAAAAAGACGAATTTTTCTTATTCAAAGAGGTTGAAGTTGGAACTGCTGAAAACCTTAAAATGAATGATAAAAACTTTCCGCCACTTTACACTAAAACAACTCACCTTAATTTCAAGTTACCTGAGTCAAAAGAGGCTTGGGTAGCATCAAAATCTCATTAAATTTTTTTTAAACATGTGCAGGAGCTTCCAAGATCCGTCTCACGTTGGATTATGGATAGTGGAGCTTCTCGGCACATGACTGGAAAGACAGCGCTGCTGTATGATGTCAGAAATTTTAATGGAGGTTATGTGGGGTTCGCGGGTAACCAAGGTGGTAGAATTGTTGGTGAAGGAACGTTATCCAACGGGATCGTCACGTTTGAGAGAGTTAACTACATTGCTGAGCTGGAAAATAATCTGCTAAGTATCTCACAGATATGTGACCGAATGTATACTACTCACTTCACAGACAAAGAGTGTTTGATTTTGAAACCAGGGTTTTGTTATTCCTGAAGAATGGATCATCATAAGAGCTCCTAGAGTGAATGATCTGTATGTTTTAGACATGACTGTAGCAACTACAACAACGGGTCAAGCACACTGTTTTGTTTCGAGAGCAACAGAGAAAGAATCAAAGTTGTGGCATCGTAAGATGGGGCACATTCATCTTCGTAAAATGAATCATCTTGTGCACAATGATTTGGTTCTGGGAGTTCACATTAAAGGTTTCCATCTGGAACAAGAATGCATTAGTTGCATGAAAGGCAAGCAAAAGAAAAAGTCACACCCCAAAAAGCAAGTCAATTCAGTCTCAAGACCTTTGGAGAGACTTCACATGGATTTATTTGGTCCTGTGAATGTCAAAAGTATTACTGGAGAACTTTATTGTCTTGTGGTCACTGATGATTATTCCAGATTCTCATGGGTGCTATTCTTGAAGTCAAAAGAAGAAACCTTTGACAGATTGAAGGGGTTGTTCAAAAAGATTGAAAATTTGTACCAAAGGCGTATCAGAAGAATTAGAAGTGATAATGGTACTGAGTTCAAAAACAACAATATGGAAGAATATTGTGATGAAAGGGGTATCTTGCATGAGTTCAGTGCTCCGTACACTCCACAACAGAATGGAGTTGCAGAACGTAAAAACAGGACACTGATCGAAACGGCCAGAACAATGCTTGCTGATTCAAAGTTACCGATAAATTTCTGGGCAGAAGCTGTTTCCGCTGCATGCTATACGCTCAACAGAGTTCTAACTGTCAAGAAATTCAACAAAACATGCTTTGAGTTGATTAATAACCGAAAACCGAATTTGAAGTATCTTGAACCGTTCGGGTCACCCTATACAGTTCTAGAACCTTTTGGAAAGATGGGTCCGAAGAGTTTTGAAGGAATATTTGTGGGATATGCAAGTCCTTTACGACGAGTCTTCGTTCCAAGTCTAAAGCGAATTATTGAAGCTCAAAATGTTGAATGTCAAGGTCACACAATGCCTCCACAGAATCCGGGCGACTCATGGCGTTTCAATTATGATGTTTTGTGGGAGTCTTTCAACATGGAAGAAGAACCAGAGTTCTTTGATGAGTTGGATATTCTTAGAGAGTATGAAGACGAAAGGTTTCCAGCAGAATCTTTTCGAAAACAACAAGCCTCAAATGATGACGAGGCAGGTCCAAGCAATGCTGGAGAACATGACGATGTTGAAAATGATGTTGCTCAAGAAAATCAGACGGTAGAGAATGTCAATCAAGAATCTGAAAACAGACCAATATTCGATCATGATGATTCAGAATCTGAGGGGGAGCTAATCCAGTTTTCAAATCAAACTATTCCAGTTAGTGAACAAGTTGCTGATCAAAACGTTACAAATTTGGAGAGTGAAGTAGATGTTTCAGGCGAAGTGATGCCAAGAACGCTTTCTTATCATCCTGAGGAACTGATAATCGGAGAACTGCAATCAGGCGTCCGCACTCGAAGACAGCTTGATCAAGGGCTTACATGTTTTTACACAACAGTTGCTCCTTTACAAACTGAATTCTCATTAAGTTATTTTATCTCGCAGATAGAACCAAGGACGTACAAAGAGGCACTTACTGAAGATTCATGGGTAAATGCAATGCAGGAGGAGTTAAACCAATTCGAGAAGCTTGGCGTATGGAAGCTAGTAGATTTGCCCGATAGTTACCGAAAGATTAATACAAAATGGGTGTTTAAATGCAAGAGGGATGATCGAGGAGTTATCATTCGAAACAAAGCTCGACTCGTTGTCCAAGGTTTTAGTCAGCAGGAGGGGATAGATTTCACTGAAGTATATGCCCCTGTCGCAAGACTTGAAGCCATCAGAATCTTCCTTGCATTCGCATCATGGAAAGGATTTAAAGTTTTTCAGTTAGATGTGAAGTCGGCATTTCTCTATGGCAAAGTGAAAGAGGAGGTTTATGTCGGACAGCCACCGGGCTTCACCGACCCAATTCACAAAGATAAAGTTTATCTCCTTGACAAAGCGTTGTACGGCTTACATCAGGCCCCGAGAGCCTGGTATGAGACCTTGTCTCAACATCTGTTAGCCAACCACTTCACTCGAGGAAAGATAGACGCAACTCTTTTCACAAAAGAAGTCGACGGGCATCTTCTGATTGTCCAAATTTATGTGGACGACATAATTTTCGGGTCAACAAATGAGCAACTCTGCAAAGATTTTAAACAAGTTATGAAGCAGAAGTTTGAAATGTCTTCAATGGGTGAGATGAAGTCCTTCTTGGGACTTCAAGTTGATCAACTTCCCGAAGGAACTTTCATACATCAAACAAAATACGTTCATGATGTTCTGGAGAAATTCAGGATGTCAGGAATGTCACCAATTTCCACCCCATTAGCGACAAATCATGGGATACATCCTGATCTCACCGGAGAGAAGGTAGACGAAACATTATATCGTTCCATGATCGGCTCGTTAATGTACTTGACGGCATCAAGACCGGATATTATGTATCCAACCTGCCTCGCGGCTCGATTTCAGTCAAATCCTAGAGCTTCGCACATGGTAATTGTGAAAAGGATTCTACGCTACCTGAAAGGAACTCCATCTCTGGGGTTGTGGTATCCAAAAGATGGCGACTTCATGCTCGAAGGATATTCTGATTCTGATTTCGGATGCTGCAAAGTGAATGCTAAATCAACAACAGCAGGGTGCCAGTTTTTCGGACCACGATTGGTCACCTGGCAATGCAAGAAGCAGACCTCTGTCGCTTTATCCACTTGTGAAGCCGAATATGTATCTGCTAGCAGCTGCTGCTCTCAGATACTATGGATCCAGCAACAGATGCGAGACTACGGTTTGCAATTTCTTAACACCCCTATCTTTGTTGATAATGAGGCAGCAATTAACATAACAAAAAATCCTGTTCATCACGCTAAAACAAAACACATTGAAATTCGTCATCACTTCATCCGAGACTGTTTCGAGAAGAAGTTGATACGAATAGAGAAAATCCACACCGATGAACAAAAAGCTGACTTACATACCAAAGCTTTTGACAAAACTCGCTTTAAATATCTTTTGAAACTTAATGGTATGAAGTTGTTATCGGATGCGGAGGAAATTGTTGGCGTTGATGAAGGTGCCACTGTAGATGATGTTGAGAAACAATCTGCAATGGTTTGTCGAATTTTTACTTGTTTTGGTTTTTAGGGGGAGATAGTAGTTTTATTTTCAGAAAATACAAAAACAATAAAAAATTCGAAAAAGCCAAAAACATTAGAAAATTTCAAAAACCCAAAAACATGATAAAATTTCAAAAAGAGTTTGTGTAAAAAGGGAAAATGATAGTACATCAGCTAGTCAGTTACTGTACGCTAAAGAAATGGAAAGTTCAAATACGTTAAACAGTCTCACTAATGATGTGTCGATAGGTTTTTACACATTTAGTAGATTTGTTCAGGATATAAACCTAAAATCTTACTTGCTTATTTCGTGGGGAACACCACTTGGATATATAGGTAACCCCTGAAATCTCGTTTGAAAGGTTTCATAATCTGATATACTAGGTCTTTATTCTCAATGATGTCTGGGGTATTATTCCGGGACTTCTGCTGAACAGTAGTTCTGACCTAGTCCCTGGATAATACTTTCTGCAAATGCTTGAAATATAGCATTAAAACCCTCAGCATGCTGAAACAATAAAATTGATAAACGCTGCTGTTGTAGCAAAAAGATCCTCTAAAGGGGACATACCTTAAAGTCGAAGCCGATATCTCTCTGCGTATACGGAAGTATCGACCTGAGATCCCTCGGCCCTCGCATACCTAAATTATGTACAGATATCATTGATGTATACTCACCTGTAAGACTGATTATTGAGATTCTGGATACGGGAGTATATTCAAGAGGTGGGACACATGTATAAGTTTAAGTCTCTAAAACTCTAAAATCATATCCTGAACAGATTGAAATGTGTGTAAAAATTTAAGATGGATCAGTATATTGACAATCGAGGTGAATTGCTTAATGTTTAGCATGAAATTAAGCTTAATGGTACTTGTGACTTGTCGGAAGCTGATATGATTCCCTAACACGCTCACCAAAAATATGTTTGTAAATAGTTTACTCTTACTGCTTTCTGTTTTATTCTTCTTGCTTCATTAAAAATCCCAAAAAGATTTTATTTTTCTGCTTTATTTTTCGACAAACCAAAGTGGAGAGTTGATCTTCGGATTTGAAAGTGATAGAAGATGCAGGAAGTTTCTGGATTGGAAGATGAGTTTGGAGCTAATCATGACTAATCTGTAATTGTTAGTGTGAAACACAAGTTCATTAAGTTGATACTTGTAATTTTTCAGAAAAATGTCTGAACAAAATTTTCAAAAGTCAGTATGTTTTGCTTCAAGTCAACCAAGGTCATTAAGTTGAACTTGGTCGACAAATTAAGTTCCTTGGGTCATTAATTTGAACCAAGCAATTTAAGTGGATTTCTAATATCTGACAATTGTTGAGAAAAATTAAAGTTTTCATTGAAAAAGTAAAATGTGCCTCATTCGGATGTTCATCCAGACGGGTAGCCATACGCACGGATGGCAATGCGCTCGGATGACCATACGCGTTTGATGATAGTATAAATTGAGAGTCAAAGAGTCAGTCAAAGCTACACGCGCGCACAACACTCTTTCTCTCTCACACTTTGACTTTCTGATTTCGGAATCTTTTGCACGGATCGTTGTTCTCGTTGGTTTGTACAACATTAGCAATGGCAAAGGTATGTTTTTCTAACTTAAATCTGCAATAATCCATTGTTTAATGTCTGTTCATCGTTGTTCATCACGTATCTGTTCTTTCAGAGCTTTAAATCTCAGATCTAGCCTGTGTTAGTTCGTCTTGTCATGAATAAACCATAGGTTCTTGTTTAGAATGCTTAGATCTAGGATTTTAACGGATTAATTTGTGTTATAACATGCTAAAATATGACAGATCTGATGTTTAAATGGTACGAAGTGTCGGGTAGGTTTTTGATAAATTGATCTGTGTATAGGACGTTTTAGACATTGTTGAACATAGGGTTTTGATCGTTTTAACATTCTCTGTGTAGATCTATGTTCAATTTTAGATTTTGACATAGAAATTATTGATGTTTATAAAATGTTCTTCATCTGTGACTTGTATCTGCACGTACAACTTGTACGTGCGTATGGCTATCCGTGTCACATCATGTTGTACGCACGGATGGTAATCCGTAGCAATGGCATGTTGTACGTGTGCATAGTAATACTTGACAAGTAATGCTGTACGCACGTATGACAATCCGTGTCAAGGACAGGCTATACGCACGGATGGTAATCCGGAGAAATGCTATGTTGTACGCACGGATGACAATCCGTGACAACGCTATGCTGTACGCACGGGTGGCTATACGCGATGTAGACAAGTTGTCCGCACGGACACCTTATCCGCACAAACAAGTCATGCGTACGGATAACTCTTCAAGTGTTATATCTTGCTACAAGTTTTTCTTGACAAAATATTTTGAGATCCCAAAATTTTAAAATGAATAAAATTTCTGCAGGATTGGGATAAAGCTCATAATATATATTGTGCTTTGGATGGTGTGTATACCGAAAACACAGTAGTTCAAGATGTTGCAAAATTTTTGAGGGAAAGTAGAGTTTGTAAGGCCTTAACTGATAAAACAGTAGTATATGAATCGCATGTGAAACGTTTTTGGACTGCTGCAAGATACGAAGAAAGTGATAAGACCATTTATTCAGCTGTATCAAAGAAAGATGAGAATGGAAAAGATGTAGATTTAGAAATGAAAGTGACTGTTGGTATCATAAGGAGAGTGTTGAATTTAGGAGACAATGATAGTGATCCAACCATAGTTTCTGAACGTTTAGTAAAAGGATTGTGGTGTAGGATGGGTTTTGCTGGGAGTGTGAATGGAAGAATGCAGAAGACAAGTTTTAGCCATGCTTATAAGTTCATGATTCATTGTGTGCTTCATGCTTTGTCACACAGAAAAGGTGGATATGATGAAACTCAAGATTACATCATGAATATCATTGCTTGTCTTGTTCTAAACAGACCATACAATATTTCTCAAGTAATCTTTGATCACATGACTGAGAATATAAAGGATGGAAGCAAAAGGTTTCTTATGTATCCTAGGTTTGTCCAGATGTTGATAGATGATCAGTTTCAAGGTTTAGAAAAGAAAAGTAGTGACATTTTAGGCCTGAGGCACATGACACCAGATACAATCAGCAGACTGATCAAAGGACCAAATCCTGGAGCAAAGAGAATGATCTGCAAAATTTCAAATCCAAATTATGTAGCTCCAGAGAATGATGCGTGGAGACATGAAGACAGCAATTCTGATAATGAAGATGACAAGATGAGTTTGTTCTATAAGAAGGATACAAGATGGGGGTGTGTCAAAGATGGAAAAAGGAAGGGAACTCCAAAGACGTCCCCTGCAGTTTCTATTCCAAAGAATGTGAAAAAGGGTATTGTGAAAGGGGGAGTCTCAAGGAAATTAGAATTTTATATTGTGAAAATTTCTAATGATTTTGTGAAACATCTGTTTTGCAGGGTCTTCTAGAAAACAGCAGCACAAGTTGATAGATGAACAAGTTCTGGAGCCGTCAGCTGTTATTCAAGAGGGAACTGAGCTGTTATCACAATCTCTTGAAAATTTCTTAAAGAAAAATGAGGACGCTGCTCAAGGAGTTAAAGATCAAGAAGGTGTTAAAGATCAAGAAGGAGTCGTTCAAGATCTTTCAAGTGATGATGATTCTGAAACCACAATATCAGAATCTGGCAAAGGAAAAGTTCAGTTATGATCCTGAGAATACAAATAAACAAATCAAGAAAAGAAAAGCTGTTGTAGCAGGTCTCATTCCAAGAAGTGTTCGAGCAAGAAAAGGAGAAAGTCAAGTTCAAAAGGAACATGATGGCAAAAATACTCAACATGTTGAATCTCCACAACAACAAGAAACATAAGCAGAAAAGCAGACTAGTCACGATGACTACATTGAAGTTACTGATGCTGGAGTCTTTTCCTCACAATTTCCAAATGTACCAGAAACAATAGAGATTCCAGAATCGTCCTCACAGCCAAAAGATTCAGATGATTTCTTTAGCCATATACCATCTGCTTCAGGAGATCCGTTGGAAGATCTAAATTTTGATGATGACTTATTCAACAATGACGCAGTAAGAGTTCTTGCACAAAAAGTCAAAGATCTTGAGAAAGAAAAAGAAAAAGCTGAAAATGAACGTGATCTTTTAAAAGAGCAAGTGAAGAAGATAATGAAAGCTCATGATCAACTTAGAACGGTGATAATTCAGGATGAACGCACCATTAAGAAGATAAAGGAAGATGGTGAAAGTAACACTAAAGTGATTGAAGCTCTTCTGGCAGAAATTTCTTCACTGAACAAGAATCTCCAAGATGTAAATCAAACACTCAATCAGGTGGTCAGCGAAATGAGTGAATCTACTTCAAACGAAATGAAAATAATGAAGTTGGAGATGGAAGCCATGAAAGCTGACAAAGTGATGAAAGATGAACAACTCAAGATGTTATGTTCTGTTGTAGAAAATCTTTTGAAGAAGGATGTTCATGCTGCTTACAATGAAATTGAAGTAAAGAAAGTTGAAGAGAGAAGACTTGAAAGAGAACGAAGACTGGCTGAGGATGCTATCCAAAAGAACAAAAGTATAATTGAAGATGTTCAAGTAGCTAGTGGTTCTTCTCTTCAAGATGATGCTGAAATGATTGATGCTCAACATGCTCAAGAACAAGTTGTACATGATCAAGATTTCATGTTGGTTGGAGGGCCTTCTCAAATAATTGATTATGAAGAAATCATTCGTAGAGTTGCTGTTGCTCAAAAGAAGAAAAAGGCCAAAGAAGTGTTACTACTTGAATGGAAGACAAAGCAGTTTGTTCTTGTTGGTGATGCTTACATTGTGCCTCTCAACTCAAAAGATGGTCTTTACAGAATGAAAGTTATGAGAAGGAGAAAAGAAGCAAAGAAGGCTCGTGGAGAGGTTGTTAGTGATTCAGATGAAGAACTTCTTGTAGATGATGACGAAGATGAAGATGAGGAGAAAAACGATGAAGATGAGAAAGACGATGATAACAAGAAAGATGATGATGATAAGAAGAATGATGACGATGATCAAGGTTCGTCAGGATTGATTGTGAAGAATTCTATTGATGAACAAAGGATAGAAGAGTTTCTAAATGATCAGATTAACGAGCAAGAAGATGATGATCATCAAGAAACTTCCTCTTCTGGAAATCAACATTCAGATCAGGTATTCCTTACAAATCCCACTGTCATTTTCTTACAAGATAAAAGTCAAGAGGTGATTGAGGTTAGTAGAACAAGGGAAGAAATGTTAGAGGAATTGGGTTTACAAGAAGGTAAATTTAAGTTCGATATTGAAGATGAGATTCTTGAAACTTCTGAAGATGTATTTGAGACAAGATATGCATTTGAAGCTGATAATTACAACGATGTAATAATTGAAGATGCTTCAGATTCATCTGACGATGAAGTTCGTTTTCATTACTCTGGGATTGATGCAACATTTCCTTCGTTGACGGAAATGTTCAAAGATCGAAATGTTGATGAAATCAGAAGGAAGATAGTGGAGAAAGTGTCTGCAGAAGGTATTCCAGATACTATTCCGAGAGAAAATTTGGCAGAAGAAAGAAAGAAATGGTACAAAGTCATGCCAAAAGAGAGAAAGAAACTTCGGGCACTTCAATTTTTTACACATGACAAAGAACTCTCTTGGGGTGACATTCTCTCATGGGGATATTTGGAAGACTTAAAAGTTTATGCTATCAGAAGAGAACAGGGAGTGCAGTACTTTGAGTTCTTAGCTGATATCAAAACTTTTCCTTGGTGGGATATAGATGAGCTAGTAAAAACAAAGAACATCAAAGAATTCTATCATGGGTTAGATGTGAAGCAGCACGATAAGAGATTATGGAATTATGTGAAGCTACAAGCTGAGAAAAGATATCTTGATTGGAAACCACACTTTCCTCAACGGATTGTCAGAATTCTAGAAAGTGGTGAGAAGGATATCACTCTGGATATCAAACCTCCAAGTTGCTTGAAGAATATGCCATTACGAGCGATGGAGCAAGATTTCCACGATGAGTTTGAAGGGTGGTTGTATAATCAAACTACAGCTGAAGCAATAATCTCGTTAAACAACAAGTCCACAGGAGAAGCTAGAAGGATCTGTGTGTTAGATCCTATGTGGCTTGTTAACTGCTCAAAGAAGGATATCGACTGTTTGTTCTATAACAAGATAGTTTACGAGAGACCTGATAGAGAGCAAGCTTACGCAAAAGACATCAACTCTGGAAGATACTGGAAGACTAAATGGAGAGATCTAGAGATTGATGAGTTCTTGAAAGTATACAAGCGTGAACAACGTTCAAAGAAGATTGCTGAAAAAGCTGCTGAACGGGGAAGACGTAAATTGGGAATTGTTCCTCCAACAGATCAGACACCAATTAAATCTGAAGAAAACAAAATTCCAAGATGGGAACGAAAGCGTGATGGAGATCCTGTCTACAGACATTGGTGGTTGACTGAGGGAAGACAAAAGAGAAAAAGAATGTTGGAGGAAAGAGCACAGCAAAGAAGAGTTAAAGCTCGTGAGCGAAGACGCAACAGAAGGAATTAAAAGACTATGCTAGAAGGTACTACAGCTACATTCGAGGGGGAGTCTGTTAGTAGATTACGTCTGTAGCTTCCGTCAGCATGAAGTCATATTTTGTTCTGTGTTTATGTTTGTTGTCTGATTGTATGTATGTAGTTAGCAGGACAACTCAGGAATAGGGTCTGTATGTAAAAGTGTTGTTTGGGACAAGTTGAACTCGTACGGATGGCAATACGCACATATGGCCATACGCACGGATGACTTATCCGCACGGATAAGTCATACGCGTGGATGATCACATGTACGGGTGAGTCATACGTACGGGTAGCCCACCCGCACGTACAACATTTATTAGTATCCTGAGTCTGTCTATATATAGTAGGTCCGGTGCAACTTTGTAAGAACTTTTGACACACGCACGGGTAGTCTGTACGTTCACCGGAACTTTGTGACTTTCAGAACGATTAATAGAACGAACATACAAGAAGTTAAGCGTTGAATTCTCTGATGCATAAATCTATGATTTGTCTTAATGGATTCCGCACACTAAGACGAAATCGATTCATCTTGTTCCTACGATCAGATCCTGTGTCAACGGGACCAACAATGACGAATAGGATTGTAAATAAATAAAACTAAATAAAGAATCTTGGAAATCCCGACACTCTATGACAAGCCCAAAAAACTTTCTCTTCTACCCATTCCATTTGGGAGTGTAAAGCCACATTATAAAGAGTTTTGGTTGAGGACAAGCAAAGATTCAAGTGTGGGGGTATTTGATGTGTGCAAAATGCAACAAATAAATTACATCAATTGTGGCATAAAACTAACCCTTTTTTAGTACTAATGTTGGAAAAAGTGTGCTTTTGTCTTCCTTTTGTATTTTCAGGATTAAATGAGCTCAAATTAACAAAAGAAGCAAAAAGACAGCAAAATCTAACATAAATACAAGAAAAGGAGCAAACGTGACATGCCCGACCCCACGACAACATCTTCCCAAGCAAAACAAGAAGACAGAAGACTGAACACGCCCCGTGCTCAACCAGCACAAGGGCGTGCCCAAGTGTCAGCAGAAAAGACAGTGGTAAAAGCTTCCATTGCCCACCACGGGGCCATGCTCAGCGGGCACGGGGCCGTGGTCAACTATAAGATTCGCAGAATCCAGGCAAATCTTCATAGTACAGATATGCTTCTGCACACGGGGTCGTGCTCAGCGGACACGGGGGCGTGGTCAACTAATACAGACAAGCTGCATTAAATGAAGAAAGAGAAGGATGTGGACACGGGGTCGTGCCCACTGGGCACGGGGCCGTGCCCGAGCTTCTGTTCAGCCTATAAATAGGAGTGCTTGGCTCAAGCTCAAACCATCCCTTAGCACACCACATCTCTCACACTTCACCCACCACCCACCACCACCATAACACCATCATCCACCACCATCATCCATTGTCCATCATAGAGTGTGTGAGTCGTCTCAGGATCCAAGATTGATCGTAAGAGTTCTTGACAATCAAGGCCATGTTTGCCTAAGTCTCTTACATCACTTGGTGAAGACAAAGTGTTTAGTGTAATACTTTTTATTTTTAATCGTTTCGCACTTTTTAATTGGTTATGTATTAATGACTTTAATAACTAGTTTCTTATGTTGAAGGTGATTCTTCCTTATCGTTTGTCCGTGGTGTCTTGGCATTATTTTACTGTCTATATAAAATAAAAGATTTTCACCATTCATATCTCCACGGTCTATGTGGAGGTATGTTGGCTATCTGGTCGGGGGTTAAGGGAACGGTTTGGTAAGAGTCTTGCCGTTGTTCAGCGTTTAGAGATCCTGCAAGGGACCTGGGTCAAATTTAGTAGGACCTCCTTCAATACTTAACGGTATTGGATGGCGGGGGTCCAAACTCTTTGATCCCCTCATAAGTTAAACTACTATTAATACTATAACCCGGCTACTTAGGATTGTATCCTTGCTGACTCAGACTACTTAGCCGAGGGTAACGTCACCTTGAAAAGAGGGGCCTACCATAATTTGCATTAATAACTTAATTAATTATCTTTCAATAATCCGACCCTTTAGGATTGTATCCTTGCTGACTCAAACTACTGGGTTGATGGTAACGTCACCTTCAAAAGAGGGGCCTACTACAATAACTAAGATAATCTCTTAAATAAGTGCAAAAGTGCGGAAATCATCAAACGTTACACTATACACGAGTCGGAACCAAGTGATTCATCTTGTCTATCTGTTTTTATTTTTATTTTCAGCAATTTAGTTAGTTTTTATTTTTCTAGTTTAAAACTTTTTTCTAACTTTTTGATTTGATTAGACGTTGAGGATAAACCGGTACTAAAAGCTCTTGTGTCCTTGGACGACCTCGGTATCTTACCAACACTATACTACGCTCACGATGGGTGCACTTGCCCATATGTGTGTTTAGTGTTAGTAAATATCGTGTTTTATAAATTTAAAACTTGGCTAAAAAAGTGTAAAAGGGCTTAAAATATACTTAAACTTATATATACACTTCACATGCATCACCACCCATGCTTAAACGTAATGAATACAACATCTGGGAGAGAAGGATGGGTCATATCCTTGCTCAACAAAATACCGGATGTTGGAGATCAGTTGTTTTTGGTCCCCATGTTCCAATGGTGCCAAGTGCTGAAGATCCAAAGAAATTCGAACCTAAAAGTTATGAAAACTATACTGAAACTGATTTTCAAAAGTTCGAACTGGATGCCAAAGCATTTAGCATCATTGCATCTGCATTACCAAATGAAATCTATGCTGGGCTGTTACATTGTAACAGTGCCAAAGAATTATGGGATGCACTTAAGGAACAATTTGGGGGAACTGAAGAAGTAATTGAAAACAATAGGGAAATTATGAATCAGCAGTATTAAACCTTCTGTCACATTAAGGGTGAATCATTGACCCAACAGTTTGAACGTTTCAGTTGTCTCATTAGTGAGCTAAGACTTGTTAAAGTTGAATTTCCAAAATCAACACAAAATAGTAGGTTTCTTAGATCACTTCCTGAAAAATGGGACACAATTGCTTTTGTGAGTAGAAATTCTGCTGAGTTCAAAGACCTGACACTGACCCAACTTCATGGTAGACTCCTGACCTATGAAAGGGAGTTAAACCAGAAAAAGAAGTTGCAAGAGTCTGGCAAAGTTACAGATGACTATTCATTTGGTAACACAGCTCTTCTGGGTCAAGAAGAGTCTGGCAGCAGTAAGGATCAGAGTTATGATCATTTTATTGGCATAACTGCTGGAGGTAATTTCAACTCTGATCCTCACTCATCCAACTTTGCTGTCACAGCAAATGGAGAAAACCAGAACTCAGATAACTTGTGCTTTGAACTCAATGACTTACAACATTTTGATCCCACTGACTTAGACGAAATGGACATTTTGCATCAATTGGCTTTGATTAGTGTAAGAACAAGCAAATCCTATAAAAGAACAGGGAGAAAATTCCCAGGGTTACATGGAAATTTGAGGGTGGGGTTGGATAAATCAAAAATCAAGTGTTATAAGGGCAATAGACTAGGTCATTTTGCTAGGGAGTGTAGGAGTCAAACCACTGGTCCTATTATAACTCATCCCAGCTCAAACCCTAGACCACAACATCAAAGCACTGTGCACTATACCCAATATACCCCTGCTGCCCATGTTAACACTGCTCACTAGGCTGCAACCCCTGTGCCTGTGCATTATGTTCAAACCACTGTTCCACAAATTCAGTATGTTCAAACCCCTGTCCCTCAGGCACAAGTGCAACCTGTTGCACCTCAACAAACTGCTCCAACAGTGGTATAACCAGATCAACAAAGCTTTTTCACCCAAGGCTTTGTTGACCGGAGCAGCATGCCTGATGAGCTTGGTGATGAAAATTTTGCACTCTATGCTTTTAATGATCCTTCTAATGATGAATTTTGCTTGATGGCTTTAGAGTCAATACCAGAAGGGGTAGAAACTGAAGGTGAACAGCTAAGTGCTGAAACAGTGGATAAAGTGGCTGAAGTAGTGGTTACTGCAGTTGCTGGTGAACTACTGCTGGGAGAAAATTCAGAAACCCTGATTGAACCACTGGTTGATCCTTGGTCCAAAGAAGACAAGGAAGAAAAAGAAGAGGAGAAAGAGGGTGAGAAAGAAGAAAGAGCTGATGAAGAAAATAATCATCAATGTGATTGTGCTATGATGGCAGCTGCCAAGGTATCACCTCAGGTTCTTAAAAATCTGTGTTCAGACAAATGCATTATTGCATTTGCTAGTATCAAAGAGGTGAATGAAAACCTTCGGAATAGGGTCTTAATTGATGAAGTCAAATTTGAGAAGTCATTAAAAGAACTTAAAATCAAGTTGGCTGAAAAAGACAAAGAAATTAGCTGTCTAAAAGAAGAGCAAAGCATTACCAAAACCCAACTCCAAACAATGATAGAAAAATATCATGTTTGTAAAAAGGAGTTGGAATCCACCCAAATCACATGTGAAAAGTGGGTGGAATCCTGCAAAGTGTAATAACCCTAAATTTAAAAATCATTATTCTAGAAAATAAAAGAATAATAATAATATATATTTATATTATGATCCATCCTTATGTATATCAACCAAAACCATTATTATTATTTATAAATTACCCAATAGGAAACCCTAATTAAGACACCCAAGTAATTCTGTACAAACCCTAAAATTTTCAGAATTTTCAGAATCAGGATTAGGGCCCCTAAAACTCAGGGGGGGTAAACCCTAGCTAACGATTATCTTAATAACTTGCGGAAGAAGTTGAATTTTTAAAATCTGTCGACTCAGCTAGGCTAGTCCCACACGTGGCAACCCTATGCACAAAATAAGTTGCCACGCGGGCCGCGTCAGGGTCAAAAATCACCTATAAATAGAGGATGTTGGGACTTGAATCTGGGCACAAAAACGACGAAGAAACTCAGAATACTCGCTGAGATATCGTCCAATTACTCTCAAAACACACACGAAACACTAATTAAGTATAGCAGGGTGCTGCAATCAGGGTATTAACTCGATCGCTATTACGATTCATTGTCCGATCGATCAATATACTCAATGAATGTTTAAGTGCTGCCCACATTAGGGTTATACTTTGTAGTTCGTCGTTAATTCGATGGATAAGTTTAAGTATCGTACTTTGTCGTTCGTCGTTAATTCGATGGATGAGTTTAAGTATCGCACTTTGTCGTTCGTTGTGAGAATTTGATCTCGTGAGTTATCGTAAAGGCTGTATTAAGTTACTAACCTAGTTGTGTGCATGTTATTTAAAATTAGGTTAAAAGACTAATCAGTAGTCTAAACTCTGCCCGTATAAATCTGAAATATTACCACAGAGTAGCTTCACTTTGGAATTTTTAAGGTACGGATCCTTACCCCACTTCTTATTGCTTCATATTCAAATTGTTATAAAACCCATTAAATTCATACACTCTTCATGTCTTTGATTATCGATTCATTTGACAGTCCGTTCGAATTCTATTCTAATCATTTGATTTAAGCTTTCATGTCGTGCGATAGTATTATGTTAGTTGTACTCATTATCGCATGTTCCAATATATGTTCCGTTCTGTTATGAAAATAAGTTTTATAAGTTATGTGAATAAGACCATTTGTACTCTGATACCCTGAGTATCGCTTCTCGTGGAGTGTCCCACGAGCATGTTGTTGCGGCATCAACAGCATGTGCTCCATCTGTGACGGAGAGATTAGTTCACAGCGTCCCTAGGTACAAGTGTGGTACAAAGCTACTAGGAGGCGTATGGATCGATCCTAGAATTTAAGTTAATGAGGTGGATAGCAGGTATGCCAACTGGCCATCTCGTGTGATAAGTATGCAGGAGTAGCTACCTGTGTATTGTCACGTTTTCAGTTTGCTCATGGTTACATCCGTAAGATATAATTATGAAATTGTGTTCTTGCATCATATCATTTTCGCAATAAGTTTCCTCCGAATAACATTGTATATAAAGCGTTATTTGTTCTTTGAGCCTATAATTCCGTACTGAGCATTCAGCTCATTCCGTAATTTTTTGTATATACAGGTACGCAGGTTACTTTGGGCGGGGAAAAGAGAGAAGAATAAAGCCTAGGAATAAATCTGAAGATGTTAAGTAATTAAGTATAATGTCTCCGCTTGTGTATTAACCTTATTAGTAATGTGGTTGTATCCTTGTCCAATAAATAAATAAAGGAAATTATGACTTTTGTTTATGATACTGTTATTGTGACACGTCAGCCCTTCCGGGTTGGGGTGTTACACAAAGGGTATGAAGTAATGCTTGAAAAACAGATTAAAAGAAATGTGAAATTTGGTGTTGGTTATAGAAACCATGATGATGAAAACACTGCTTTTGAAAAATCTGTTCAAACCACTGAATTCATTCCCACAAACAAGAATCGCCAAGAAGTGAAAATCACTGATAAACTTGGTAACAAAATCACACTTGAAAGACCAGTGGGATCCTCTACTTTTGAGGAAATTGAGAAATACCAATTTAAACCCTCATGGTCTGACGAGTGTGACATTCTTGAAAATTTTAAACCCATGGATTTCACAACCACTGATGGTGTTAAAGCTCCAAAAGCAAAAGTCATCCCTCTCAAGGACATCCCAACAGAGGTTAAAAACTCTGTTGCAAAGGAGTCTGAAAAGAGAAAGAAGAGAGAAAAGATCAAAAACCTGCTTTGTGAATTTTGTGAAAAAAGGAATCATCTAACAAAAGACTGTTTCCATTTAAAAGCATATGATTTAAACAAAATAAGTATCATTGTACCTGCTGAAAGCTGCACCATCTGTGGTAAACCAAACCACAAAACTCAAGAATGTGTGTATCTTAAAAACTTTGATGTAAAAAAGAATGAGTGCACTGCAAAAACTTCCTTGAGTTCATTAACATCATCTGTCAAGTTCACTAAAAATCAACCACTGTTTGTGCCAGTTCAAACAGCTGTCACAAAACAGCTAAACCAAACATTTGCTAAAAGAGATGTTCAGGTTACTGATGCACCCCCTGCCAATCAATACAGAAGAGGTAAGGGACAACCACCATACCCTAGGGTCCCACACGTTTATGAGACCTACAAAAGGCCCTCTAAACCAAAAGTGAACAGACATCCCTTTGGGTACAAACAGATGATTGGGCAAGACCCCCAACAGTGGTTAGAGAAACACAGTCCTAAAACTGCCCAAAACCCTGATCTAACCACTGCCCATCCATCTGAACTCATCCCAGACACTGTTGAGACCCCATCCAAAGCCTTATTGGGTTTGGAAACCTTAATGAACTAATCCTTTTACTTCATGTGCAGGGAGCTTCTGCATGCTTAGATAGTCTTTGGTATGTAGATAGTGGAGGCTCCAGGCACATGACAGGATGTAAAACCCTTCTCAAAGATTTCAAAAACCATGGAGGGGGTGATATATCCTTTGGTAATAATAGTAAAGGGAAAGTTATGGGGTCTGGTATAGTACAAACTGGAAATGTAAAATTTGAAAATGTCAATCTGATAGACAATCTAAAATTTAACCTCCTAAGTGTTTCACAAATGAGTGATAAGGGTTATGGATCATTCTTCACAAAGGAGTGTTGTAGGATTGTTGGACCAGAAATGGTTGAAAAGATTGAAGCAATAATAAAAACTGGAAAAACAAAACTTGTTGCTCAAAGAAGTGGCAATGTTTATGTTGTTGATATGTCAAAAGAGTGTCCCAGAACTGATGCCTGTATGTTCTCAGCTGCCTCTAACAAAGAGACAGAACTTTGGCATAGAAGATTGGGGCACACAAATCTCAAGACAATCACTGAAATTTCAAAAAATGGCCTAGTAAGAGGCTTACCACAAAACTTGTTTTCGTGTTCTGAGCATTGTGTTTCCTGTTTAAAAGGAAAACAACATAAAAGCTCCTTTAAGTCCATTGAAGAGTCCAAAACAACCCAGTGTTTGAAAATGCTGCACATGGATTTGTTTGGCCCAGTTTAAGTCATGAGTCTCAAAAAGAATAGATATTGTTTGGTTATTATTGATGACTTTTCTAGGTTTACATGGACTTTCTTCTTACACTCAAAAGATGAGACTGTAGGCATTTTGCAAGACTTTGTGACACAGGTTGAAAAGCAATTTGACCTTCTAGTAAAAGTCTTCAGGAGTGACAATGGCACAGAATTCAAAAATAAGGAGTTGGATGCCTTCTATGTGAAGAAAATGGATTGTAAGGCAGTACAGCATCCCTAGAACACCAGAGCAAAATGGGGTAGTTGAAAGAAAGAATAGGACACTGATTGAAGCTGCTAGGACCATGCTTGCTGATTCAGTGCAGGTCCATCAGATGATTCATCACCAGACTATGGGTATGAGATCATCATTCCTCAACAAAGGTCTGTTTCAATGGGAAAAGCAGCAGTTGTACAAAACAGCTGTCAAAGCTCAACCACTGCTTCCACATCATCAAACACTGCTGACAAAAGTCCCCAAACAGTGGATAAAAGTCAGCATGTGTCCACACCATTACCTCCTATTCCACCACCTTTTGAAGCCACCGCTGGATCATCAAAGTCACCAGCAGTGGTTAGCTCAGATGATACACATCTGCAGCCTTCACCAACAAATGCCATCATACCAAACCATGGAGATTTAATCTTCTTGAGATCTCATCCACCTGACCAAATCATTGGCAACATCAATGAAGGGGTGCTCACAAGAAGCCAAACCCAAAACATTTGTCTTTTTGCTGGTTTTCTATCACTCCATCAGCCAGTCAAGTACCAAGAGGCACTGAAAGACAACAGCTGGGTAGAAGCCATGCAAGAGGAGCTCCAACAGTTTAAAAGACAACAAGTATGGGAGCTTGTGCCACTGCCAAAGGATGTAAGTCCCATAGGCACAAAGTTGGTCTTCAAAAATAAAACTGATGAAAGGGGCATTGTTGTCAAGAAAAAAGCCAGGCTTGTGGTTCAAGGTTACAGACAGGAAGAGGGGATAGACTATGATGAAACTTTTGCCCCTGTAGCAAGATTGGAAGCTATAAGACTGTTCCTGGCCTTTGCTGTCAACCACAACATGAAGGTGTTCCAAATGGATATCAAAAGTGCTTTCCTCTATGGTAAAATTCAAGAAGAGGTGTATGTTTGTCAACCTCCAGGTTTTGAGGATCCATTTTATCCAGATCATGTCTACAAGCTAAACAAAGCCTTGTATGGCCTGAAACAAGCACCTAGGGCCTGGTATGAAACTCTTTCCACCTTTCTACTCTCAAATGGTTTCAAAAGAGGTACCATTGATAAAACACTGTTTCTAAAATGGAGAGGAAAGGATTTAATGATTGTCCAAATTTATGTGGATGACATTATTTTTGGAAGCACATGTAATAAAATGTGTGAAGAGTTTAGGCAACTCATGACAGCTGAGTTTGAAATGAGTGCAATGGGTGAGCTGCAATGCTTTCTTGGTCTCCAAGTTCAGC
Organism: Helianthus tuberosus; assembly: GCA_030545235.1. NCBI lineage: Eukaryota > Viridiplantae > Streptophyta > Magnoliopsida > Asterales > Asteraceae > Helianthus > Helianthus tuberosus. Next base: position 14,863 of record JARYGA010024692.1, on the reverse strand, counting down.
AAATGAAAAATGGAACTTTCATTCATCAAAGCAAATATGCTAAAGAACTTTTAAATAAATTTGATATGAATGATTGTAAACCATGCAGCACACCCATGGCAACCAATAAGCTAGTCATGTCTGATGAAAAGGATGAGCTGATTGACCAAACACTTTATAGAAGCATGATTGGGTCTTTACTGTACCTAACTGCATCTAGACCAGACATCATGTTTGCAACATGTGTCTGTGCAAGAAGTCAATCAGCTCCCAGAAAATCAAATCTCATTGCTGTAAAAAGGATCTTCAGATACATAAAAGGTGCTCCCACACTTGGTATCTGGTATCCAGCTAATGGGAATATCCAGCTTTCAGGCTTTTCAGACAGTGACTTTGCCGGATGTACACCACAAGGAAGTCCACTTCAGGAGGGTGCCAGTTTCTAGGCAATTGCTTGGTTTCATGGTAAAGCAAAAAGCAAGCAGCTGTTTCAACATCCACTGCTGAAGCTGAATACATTGCTGCTGCAAGCTGTACAGCCCAACTCCTGTGGCTTCAAAATCAGTTGCTGGATTTTGGTATCACTGCCTTAAAGACACCACTCATGTTGGATAGCAGGCAGCAGAAAATATCATTAAAAATCCAATTTCCCATTCAACCACCAAGCACATCGACATCAGACATCACTTTGTGAGGGATTGCTATGAAAAAGGTTTGATTTCTCTGCATCATGTTCCAACTAAAGACCAGCTGGCAGATATGCTCACAAAAGCATTAGATACATCCACCTTTGAAAGCTTGGTCTCTAGGATTGGCATGCTAAACATGGAATAACAAGCAAAATCTTGTTTTTCTATGAATAAAAGCATTAAAATGTTTTCAGAAAATCAAAAATCCATCCTTAAAAATAGCTAAAAATGAATTTTTCATTAAATCCTTAAAAGTCTGCCATAACCACTGATTGGTGCAAACATCTGTTTGTTATTTGCTATCCACTGCTAAAAGTCAACCTCTGTTTCTTCATTTTCCTTGGTAAACACTGATGTCACACTTCAGTGCTTTAAAACCACTGATACAAGCTATCCACTGATAGTAAAAGTCACCCACTGTTTTCATTTTCCTTTGTGAACCACTGGTATTGCTTCATCAGTGGTTTCTCAAACAAATGTCCTCCATTATTTCATCCTTTCATCAGAGGTTGACACATAGTCAGTATTTATCCGTCAGATCTTTGTAACCGCTGCCACGTCAGCATTCACTTTTTCATCATATAAAACCCTGCCCTAAACCCCCAAACAGGGTTTTCACTGTCGAATCGAATTCAAAATTCTTTTCTCAAAACAGTTTTCCACAAAAATTCTCCCACAATCTTCATCATCCTCACTTCATTTCTCTAATTCTCTGTTTCAATCATGGTGAAAAAGGCAAGCAAATCCAAAACAAAGGAGCCTACCGAGGTTGAAATTCGATACAAATGGTCTCACAATTACTTGGGTATTCTTGAAAAACCCAGTGACACAAAGACCTTCGATTCCATCATAGACACATTATCCTCCACAAAGTACAAAACTTTGCTCACTTACAATGCAACCGTCTACCTTGCTACTTGATGCTTGTGAAGTGTGTATATGAATTTAATTATATTTTAAGCCCTTTTACACTTTCTTTAGCCAAGTTTTAAATTTATAAAACACGATATTTACTAACACTAAACACACATATGGGCAAGTGCACCCATCGTGAGCGTAGTATAGTGTTGGTAAGATACCGAGGTCGTCCAAGGACACAAGAGCTTTTAGTATCGGTTTATCCTCAACGTCTAATCAAATCAAAAGTTTAGAAAAATGTGTTTTAAGCTAAGAAAAATAAAAACTAACTAAAATGCTGAAAAATAAAAATATAAGAAAAACAGATAGACAAGATGAATCACTTGGTTCCGACTCGTGTATAGTGTAACCTTTGATTATTTCCGCACTTTTGCACTTATTTAAGAGATTATCTTAGTTATTGTAGTAGGCCCCTCTTTTGAAGGTGACGTTACCCTCAACCCAGAAGTTTGAGTCAGCAAGGATACAATCCTAAAGGGTCGGGTTATTGAAAGATAATGAATTAAGTTATTAATGCAAATTATGGTAGGCCCCTCTTTTGGAGGCGACGTTACCCTCGACTAAGTAGTCTGAGTCAGCAGGGATACAGTCCTAAATAGCCGGGTTATAGTATTAATAGTAGTTAACTTATGAGGGGGTCAAAGAGTTTGGACCCCCGCCATCCAATACCGTTAAGTATTGAAGGAGGTCCTACTAAATTTGACCCAGGTCCATTGCAGGACCTCTAAACGCTGAACAATGGCAAGACTCTTACCAAACCGTTCCCTTAACCCCCGACCAGGTAGCCAACATACCTCCATATAGACCGTGGAGATATGAATGGTGAAAATCTTTTATTTTATATAGACAGTAAAATAATGTCAATACACCACGGACAAACGATAAGGAAGAATCACCTTCAACATAAGAAACTAGTTATTAAAGTCATTAATACAAAACCAAGTAAAAAGTGCGAAAAGATTAGAAATAAAAAGTATTACACTAGACACTTGTCTTCACCAAGTGATGTAAGAGACTTAGGCAAACATGGCCTTGATTGTCAAGAACTCTTACGATCAATCTTGGATCCCGAGACGACTCACACACTCTATGATGGACAATGGATGATGGTGGTGGATGATGGTGTTATGGTGGTGGTGGGTGGTGGGTGAAGTGTGAGAGAGGTGGTGTGCCAAGGGAAGGTTTGAGCTTAAGCCAAGCACTCCTATTTATAGGCTAAACAGAAGCTCGGGCACGGCCCCGTGTCCAGTGGGCACGGCCCCGTGTCCACATCCTTCTCTTTCTTCATTTAATGCAGCTTGTCTTATTAGTTGACCACGCCCCCGTGTCCGCTGAGCACGAACCCGTGTGCAGAAGAATCTTTGTACTATGAAGATTTGCCTGGATTGTGCGAATCTTATAGTTGACCACGGCCCCGTGTCCGCTGAGCACGGCCCCGTGGTGGGCAATAGAAGCTTCTACCACTTTGTCTTTTCTGCTGACACTTGGGCACGCCCCCGTGCTGGCTGAGCACGGGGCGTGTTCAGTCTTCTGTCTTCTTGTTTTGCTTGGGAAGATGCTGTCGTGGGGTCGGGCATGTCACATTTGTTCCTTTTCTTGTATTTATGTTAGATTTTGCTGTCTTTTTGCTTCTTTTGTTAATTTGAGCTCATTTAATCCTGAAAATACAAAAGGAAGACAAAAGAACACTTTTTCCAACATTAGTACTAAAAAAGGGTTAGTTTTATGCCACAATTGATGTAATTTATATGTTGCATTTTGCACACATCAAATACCCCCACACTTGAATCTTTGCTTGTCCTCAAGCAAAACTCTTTATAATGTGGCTTTACACACCCAAATGGAATGGGTAGAGAAGAAGGTTTTTGGGCTTGTCATAGAGTGTCGGGATTTCCAAGATTCTTTATTTAGTTTTATTTTTATTTATTTACAATCCTATTCGTCATGATTTATTTAAAACTTTTCATAAGATAAATTACTTATTAGGGCATAAGATGCCTCTTTAAAATTCTATTTATATACAAGTTCACATACCTCACGGGGATCACTCAACACTCGGCCGAAAATGTATTTTTGTGGATCACTCGAGAGCGGCATGGAACTTACTCCTACCATATGCTTGCCAAGCAATCAATCCTCCTCCTTTTTAACTATATACCTTTGTAAATATCAAGAGGACTTTTTGGGTGAAGGGTTAGGCTTAGGTTAAAGGTAGGTGGTTGGGTTAGTGGTTAGTGGTTAGTAGTTAGTAGAAAAGGGCGAAAAGCGTAAAAAGCATCGGTTTTCGTAAGACTTTCTATTTTTCAACTTTTTATTTTTATGAAGCTATTTTTCAAACAAAGTTATTTTTGATAAACTTGTTTGATTATTTTCTTTTGCTTCATAATCAACATTTTTTTTTGAAAGTCATATGAGAAACCGAACTTGTTACTAAAACAAAGGGTTAAAAATGAAAAAGGTTTTGGTGGGTGAAAGGGTGTTTGTTTGGGTTATGAAATGAAAAGGTTTAGGCTCAAAGGGGCTAACTAGGGGGATTTTGGGTAGGTGGTAAAAAAAAAGAAAAATAATGGTGTAGAAATAAAAAAAAGTTAGTCCTAATGCCTCTATCATTTACTTACTCGGGTTTAAGTTGGTAAGGACCGGGAATGTATCGTCATGGCAAGTCTAGTGTCGTAAGAACCAAGCGGCTATTCACACAAGAAACGAAAAATGAGCATTTAGTTTAAAGATATGTTTTTGTATGCTCAATAAAGGCTCAAAACTCACTTTTGTGGGAATGAGTTTTTATGTGATCAAGTATATATAATTAAATTTTAACTAAGCTTGTCATGCCTTTTCATAATTTTCTTATGTTGGTTCTTTTTATCACGACGCTATCGGTTGTAAATTCGTAAAAGTATAACCTTTTTAGAATTTTAAAATTCCCAAGTTAAACCTAGAAAAGTAAAAAAAAAATGCAAATTTTTGAAAAAATTTGGGGTGATTAGTGGTTTCAATAGAGTTTTGTGTAAGGCTTATATTTAGGACTTGCAAGATTCAAGGTTTTAGCATCCCCCCACACTTAAATTACACATTGTCCTCAATGTGTCCCAAAAATAAGTTTTTAGGTTGATTGAATGTGTAAAAAGGGTGAAAAAGCAAAAATTTTACGTTACTGGGCGCTGGACACGGCCCCGTGTTGTCCGGGCACGGCCCCGTGTTCAAGTGCCAGTAACAAAAATTAAACAAAAGAAACAGAAGCCTGGACACGGGGGCGTGTTGGGTGAACACGTCCCGTGTCCAGTTACCTGAACTGGGTCTTTTCTGCAGACTGTGCAGCACGGGGCCGTGTTGGGCGGACACGGCCCGTGCCGAACCTACTGTAAACGAAGAATTTTGTCAGATGGTTTTGTTTTCCTGCATGGGGTGCTGGTTCAAGCTTTCCCTTGTTTCCTTTGCTGTCTCAAGTGAGTTTTATTCATTTCAACACCATCCAAACACCAAATTAACTAAAACCATCATTTATTGAGTCATAGAGAGAATTACATAATAGTCCTAAAATTAAAATATTAGATAGTTAGGCCAAAGAAACACAAGAAATCTAAACCAAGAAGTTCTAGCCTACTATTTATTCTACTAGCAAAATTTCCGAAAAGATAAATCTCTCGGTTAAAAGTGCCTTGACAAACTTCTTTCTCCGGGTATGGGTTCCTCACACGTCGGCGAGCCATTCTTCGATCTCCCTAGGGAGAAGAAAAGCGGGCTCATTAGCATTGGTTTGAGGAGGTGCAACTTCCACCGGGATTTCTTGGAGTTCTTCAAGAGGAGGTTCCGCCGGAATGTCGTCCCAACCGGTAGGATTTTGGATTCCAAGTGCTAGGTTCCAATCCTCTTGAGGGAGGATTGGTTCCATGGGAGGTGTCACAAGAATGTTTAACCTCTGGTGCAAGAGGTTAATTTCTTGAAAACTGTTTTCCAACCCCACCGAGAGATAATTTATACGGTCTATGAGGACCTCCTCTACCGAAGTCATCTCGTCAAGGGCTTCACGTAGCGCCATTACGTATCTTACGAGAGTTGCTTCAATCGATGGCCTCCTTTCCCGTCGACTGTTCCTGGAGTGCGCAGAAGAGGTTCCACTGTTTTGGCTAGACATTCTATGAAAACAAACCAAAAAATAGTTCGTTTTAATGAAACAGTACCACGGACACGGCCCCGTGCTCAATGAGCACGGCCCCGTGTTCAACTTTCTGCAGATTTTTAGAACAAGGAATCTTGGAGTTTCAAATTATTTTCCTTACTTATGAAGCTTTTTTTAGCAGAAATAACTTAAAACAATGTTGTGTAACTTATTTTTAACAAGATTCCTTAAACAAAAAACTCAACAATCATCACAATGAAGCTTGAAATCAAGCTTCAATGGAGGTGTTGTTGCAAGAAAGGTGAAGAAAGAGGTAATGGATAAAAGAGGAAAGGACAAGATGTTTGTTAGAACCTTCTTTTAGAACATACCTAGGATGGTAAGTTAGAAAATCCTTTCAAATCTCTGTCCCTGGATGGTCCAAATGTGCAGGATTCTTGGCTGCATTTATAGAAAACGACAGCATGCTGGACACGGCCCCGTGTCGGCTGGACACGGCCCCGTGTTCAGGCAAGATCCTGACACATTTTGTCCGTATTCTGACAAAAGTCAGAAGGGAATCTTTCGGTGGACACGGGGGCGTGTTGACCTGGGCACGGCCCCGTGTCGAAAGGCTGTTTTATGGAGTGTGTCTATTTTTAAGGAACTTTTCCGGATCGGGCGGTTCCTTACTGGATGGAACAACCCCAAAGTGCCTAAGATACCTTAATTGCTCTAGATTAAGATGAGAACGCAAGAGGTTGTCGGTGAGGGTGATTCCTATGCTCTATGTAGGTGGACAAGTCCAACCCTTTTCCGGGCTCTCGTTAAAGAAGGTGTATGTCGAATCGCTCAGGTCTATTTATGCATCGAACGAAGTCGATGGGGAGTCCTTCACGGCACAATCGACACAGGGACGACTATCGCTCAAGTCCTCACTAGAGTTAGAAGTATCGTCGGAAACAACGAAGTTGTTTGAATGCGGTTCCAACCCTTCTTCTTGGCTATTGTCCTGGAAAAGACCATTGAAATCTTTCCTAAGTTCTTTTAACCAATTAAGAATTAGATCTTCTAGTTGAAATAATTCATCGAGAAGCATTTCTCCTAGAAAATCTGGTTGGGAGCATTCGAGGGAGAGATAGGGATTATTTTTACTTTCGCCCCTCTTAAGGATACATGGAATGATGGGTCTATATAGTGCCGAAAGTAAAAAGTATCAGTATTACTCATGTTTGTGTCAGAAATTACCAACCGTCGGGATCTTACGGTTCTGTTTTCAGTAACTGAATCTTGGGCACGAGGGCGTGTTGAGTGGGCACGGCCCCGTGTTCAGCTACTGTCTGACTTAAAACAGGATTGCCAGTTCCAATGATTGGGCACGGGGCGTGTTCAGCGGGCACGGCCCGTGCTGAGTTCTGCAGAAGCTGAAAAACTAAGAAAAATCCTAAAAAAATGAAAAATAAGAAAAAACGATTAGGCTGTTGATTCCTAACTTTCTTAAAATCCTTGTGTCCCCGGCAACGGCGCCAAAAACTTGATGCGTGTGAAGTGTGTATATGAATTTAAGTATATTTTAAGCCCTTTTTACAATTTCTTTAGCCAAGTTTTAAATTTATAAAACACGATATTTACTAACACTAAACACACATATGGGCAAGTGCACCCATCGTGAGCGTAGTATAGTGTTGGTAAGATACCGAGGTCGTCCAAGGACACAAGAGCTTTTAGTACCGGTTTATCCTCAACGTCTAATCAAATCAAAAGTTTAGAAAAATGTGTTTTAAGCTAAGAAAAATAAAAACTAACTAAAATGCTGAAAAATAAAAATATAAGAAAAACAGATAGACAAGATGAATCACTTGGTTCCGACTCGTGTATAGTGTAACCTTTGATTATTTTCGCACTTTTGCACTTATTTAAGAGATTATCTTAGTTATTGTAGTAGGCCCCTCTTTTGAAGGTGACGTTACCCTCAACCCAGTAGTTTGAGTCAGCAAGGATACAATCCTAAAGGGTCGGATTATTGAAAGATAATGAATTAAGTTATTAATGCAAATTATGGTAGGCCCCTCTTTTGGAGGTGACGTTACCCTCGACTAAGTAGTCTGAGTCAGCAGGGATACAGTCCTAAATAGTCGGGTTATAGTATTAATAGTAGTTAACTTATGAGGGGGTCAAAGAGTTTGGACCCCCGCCATCCAATATCGTTAAGTATTGAAGGAGGTCCTACTAAATTTGACCCAGGTACATTGCAGGACCTCTAAACGCTGAACAATGGCAAGACTCTTACCAAACCGTTCCCTTAACCCCCGACCAGTTAGCCAACATACCTCCATATAGACCGTGGATATATGAATGGTGAAAATCTTTTATTTTATATAGACAGTAAAATAATGTCAAGACACCACGGACAAACGATAAGGAAGAATCACCTTCAACATAAGAAACTAGTTATTAAAGTCATTAATACAAAACCAAGTAAAAAGTGCGAAAAGATTAGAAATAAAAAGTATTACACTAGACACTTGTCTTCACCAAGTGATGTAAGAGACTTAGGCAAACATGGCCTTGATTGTCAAGAACTCTTACGATCAATCTTGGATCCCGAGACGACTCACACACTCTATGATGGACAATGGATGATCGTGGTGGATGATGGTGTTATGGTGGTGGTGGGTGGTGGGTGAAGTGTGAGAGAGGTGGTGTGCCAAGGGATGGTTTGAGCTTAAGCCAAGCACTCCTATTTATAGGCTGAACAGAAGCTCGGGCACAGCCCCGTGTCCAGTGGGCACGGCCCCGTGTCCACATCCTTCTCTTTCTTCATTTAATGCAGCTTGTCTTATTAGTTGACCACGCCCCCGTGTCCGCTGAGCACGACCCCGTGTGCAGAAGAATCTTTGTACTATGAAGATTTGCCTGGATTGTGCGAATCTTATAGTTGACCACGGCCCCGTGTCCGCTGAGCACGGCCCCGTGGTGGGCAATAGAAGCTTCTACCACTTTGTCTTTTCTGCTGACACTTGGGCACGCCCCCGTGCTGGCTGAGCACGGGGCGTGTTCAGTCTTCTGTCTTCTTGTTTTGCTTGGGAAGATGTTGTCGTGGGGTCGGGCATGTCACATTTGTTCCTTTTCTTGTATTTATGTTAGATTTTGCTGTCTTTTTGCTTCTTTTGTTAATTTGAGCTCATTTAATTCTGAAAATACAAAAGGAAGACAAAATCACACTTTTTCCAACATTAGTACTAAAAAGGGTTAGTTTTATGCCACAATTGATGTAATTTATATGTTGCATTTTGCACACATCAAATACCCCCACACTTGAATCTTTGCTTGTCCTCAAGCAAAACTTTTTATAATGTGGTTTTACACACCCAAATGGAATGGGTAGAGAATAAGGTTTTTGGGCTTGTCATAGAGTGTCGGGATTTCCAAGATTCTTTATTTAGTTTTATTTTTATTTATTTACAATCCTATTCGTCATGATTTATTTAAAACTTTTCATAAGATAAATTACTTATTAGGGCATAACATGCCTCTTTAAAATTCTATTTATATACAAGTTCACATACCTCACGGGGATCACTCAACACTCGGCCGAAAATGTATTTTTGTGGATCACTCGAGAGCGGCATGGAACTTACTCCTACCATATGCTTGCCAAGCAATCAATCCTCCTCCTTTTTAACTATATACCTTTGTAAATATCAAGAGGACTTTTTGGGTGAAGGGTTAGGCTTGGGTTAAAGGTAGGTGGTTGGGTTAGCGGTTAGTGGTTAGTAGTTAGTAGAAAAGGGCGAAAAGCGTAAAAAGCATCGGTTTTCGTAAGACTTTCTATTTTTCAACTTTTTATTTTTATGAAGCTATTTTTCAAACAAAGTTATTTTTGATAAACTTGTTTGATTATTTTCTTTTGCTTCATAATCAACATTTTTTTTGAAAGTCATATGAGAAACCGAACTTGTTACTAAAACAAAGGGTTAAAAATGAAAAAGGTTTTGGTGGGTGAAAGGGTGTTTGTTTGGGTTATGAAATGAAAAGATTTAGGCTCAAAGGGGCTAACTAGGGGGATTTTGGGTAGGTGGTAAAAAAAAAAGAAAAATAATGGTGTAGAAATAAAAAAAAAAGTTAGTCCTAATGCCTCTATCATTTACTTACTCGGGTTTAAGTTGGTAAGGACCGGGAATGTATCGTCATGGCAAGTTCTAGTGTCGTAAGAACCAAGCGGCTATTCACACAAGAAACGAAAAATGAGCATTTAGTTTAAAGATATGTTTTTGTATGCTCAATAAAGGCTCAAAACTCACTTTTGTGGGAATGAGTTTTTATGTGATCAAGTATATATAATTAAATTTTAACTAAGCTTGTCATGCCTTTTCATAATTTTCTTATGTTGGTTCTTTTTATCACGACGCTATCGGTTGTAAATTCGTAAAAATATAACCTTTTTAGAATTTTAAAATTCCCAAGTTAAACCTAGAAAAGTAAAAAAAAATGCAAATTTTTTAAAAAATTTGGGGTGATTAGTGGTTCCAATAGAGTTTTGTGTAATGCTTGTATTTAGGACTTGCAAGATTCAAGGTTTTAGCATCCCCCCCACAGTTAAATTACACATTGTCCACAATGTGTCCCAAAAATAAGTTTTTAGGTTGATTGAATGTGTAAAAAGGGTGAAAAAGCAAAAAGTTTACGTTACTGGGCGCTGGACACGACCCCGTGTTGTCCGGGCACGGCCCCGTGTTCAAGTGCCAGTAACAAAAATTAAACAAAAGAAACAGAAGCCTGGACACGGGGGCGTGTTGGGTGAACACGGCCCGTGTCCAGTTACCTGAACTGGGTCTTTTCTGCAGACTGTGCAGGACGGGGCCGTGTTGGGCGGACACGGCCCGTGCCGAACCTACTGTAAACGAAGAATTTTGTCGGATGGTTCTGTTTTCCTGCATGGGGTGCTGGTTCAAGCTTTCCCTTGTTTTCTTTGTTGTCTCAAGTGAGTTTTATTCATTTCAACACCATCCAAACACCAAATTAACTAAAACCATCATTTATTGAGTCATAGAGAGAATTACATAATAGTCCTAAAATTAAAATATTAGATAGTTAGGTCAAAGAAACACAAGAAATCTAAACCAAGAAGTTCTAGCCTACTATTTATTCTACTAGCAAAATTTCCGAAAAGATAAATCTCTCGGTTAAAAGTGGCTTGACAAACTTCTTTCTCCGTGTATGGGTTCCTCACACGTCGGCGAGCCATTCTTCGATCTCCCTAGGGAGAAGAAAAGCTGGCTCATTAGCATTGGTTTGAGGAGGTGCAACTTCCACCGGGATTTCTTGGAGTTCTTCAAGAGGAGGTTCCGCCAGAATGTCGTCCCAACCGGTAGGATTTTGGATTCCAAGTGCTAGGTTCCAATCCTCTTGAGGGAGGATTGGTTCCATGGGAGGTGTCACAAAAATGTTTAACCTCTGGTGCAAGAGGTTTATTTCTTGAAAACTGTTTTCCAACCCCACCGAGAGATAATTTATACGGTCTATGAGGACCTCCTCTACCGAAGTCATCTCGTCAAGGGCTTCACGTAGCGCCATTACGTATCTTACGAGAGTTGCTTCAATCGATGGCCTCCTTTCCCGTCGACTGTTCCTGGAGTGCGCAGAAGAGGTTCCACTGTTTTGGCTAGACATTCTACGAAAACAAACCAAAAAATAGTTCGTTTTAATGAAACGGTACCACGGACACGGCCCCGTGCTCAATGAGCACGGCCTCGTGTTCAACTTTCTGCAGATTTTTAGAACAAGGAATCTTGGAGTTTCAAATTATTTTCCTAACTTATGAAGCTTTTTTTAGCAGAAATAACTTAAAACAATGTTGTGTAACTTATTTTTAACAAGACTCATTGAACAATAACTCAACAATCATCACAATGAAGCTTGAAATCAAGCTTCAATGGAGGTGTTGTTGCAAGAAAGGTAAAGAAGGAGGTAATGGATAAAAGAGGAAAGGACAAGATGTTTGTTAGAACCTTCTTTTAGAACATACCTAGGATGGTAAGTTAGAAAATCCTTTCAAATCTCTGTCCCTGGATGGTCCAAATGTGTAGGATTCTTGGCTGCATTTATAGAAAACGACAGCATGCTGGACACGGCCCCGTGTGCAGGCAAGATCCTGACACATTTTGTCCGTATTCTGACAAAAGTCAGAAGGGAATCTTTCGGTGGACACAGGGGCGTGTTGACCAGGGCACGGCCCCGTGTCGGAAGGCTGTTTTATGGAGTATGTCTATTTTTAAGGAACTTTTCCGGATCGGGCGGTTCCTTACTGGATGGAACAACCCCAAAGTGCCTAAGATACCTTAATTGCTCTAGATTAAGACGAGAACGCAAGAGGTTGTCGGTGAGGGTGATTCCTATGCTATATGTAGGTGGACAAGTCCAACCCTTTTCCGGGCTCTCGTTAAAGAAGGTGTATGTCAAATCGCTCAGGTCTATGTATGCATCGAACGAAGTCGATGGGGAGTCCTTCACGGCACAATCGACACAGGGACGAATATCGCTTAAGTCCTCACTGGAGTTAGAAGTATCGTCAGAAACAACGAAGTTGTTTGAATGCGGTTCCAACCCTTCTTCTTGGCTATTGTCCTGGATAAGATCATTGAAATCTTTCCTAAGTTCTTTTAAACAATTAAGAATTAGATCTTCTAGTTGAAATAATTCATCGAGAAGCATTTCTCCTAGAAAATCTGGTTGGGAGCATTCGAGGGAGAGATAGGGATTATTTTTACTTTCGCCCCTCTTAAGGATACAAGGAAATGATGGGTCTATATAGTGGGGCTTATAATTTAGAAAATAACATTCTAATTCCTTATGGTTACCACCACATAATTGACACTACGTAGTACCATAAGAGTGCCGAAAGTAAAAAGTATCAGTATCACTAATGTTTGTGTCAGAAATTACCAACCGTCGGGATCTTACGGTTCTGTTTTCAGTAACTGAATCTTGGGCACGGGGGCGTGTTGAGTGGGCACGGCCCTGTGTTCAGCTACTGTCTGACTTAAAACAGGATTGCCGGTTCCAATGATTGGGCACGGGGCGTGTTCAGCGGGCACGGCCTGTGCTGAGTTCTGCAGAAGCTGAAAAACTAAGAAAAATCCTAAAAAAATGAAAAATAAGAAAAAACGATTAGGCCGTTGATTCCTAACTTTCTTAAAATCCTTGTGTCCCCGGCAACGGCGCCAAAAACTTGATGCGTGTGAAGTGTGTATATGAATTTAAGTATATTTTAAGCCCTTTTACACTTTCTTTAGCCAAGTTTTAAATTTATAAAACACGATATTTACTAACACTAAACACACAAATGGGCAAGTGCACCCATCGTGAGCGTAGTATAGTGTTGGTAAGATACCGAGGTCGTCCAAGGACACAAGAGCTTTTAGTACCGGTTTATGTCACACCCTGTCTTTTGCGGAAGCGTATGATGTGTGACAAGCTTGTTATCATTGCATTCAATCATAATAAACAACTACATGATCAACACGATGTTCATCCATTCATGAAAATTTGAGTATTACAAACACTTATTATTTAAGTTTTCAAAACACGACCTTTGACAAGGTTTCTATTCAACAAAAGTGGATGACATCTAAACTTGTAGTCTACTTCTAGTTATGACACTTGCGCCCAAGATCCATCCTGTCACCTGAAATACATGTAATTTTGGAAAACATCAACATAAAGTTGAGCGAGTTCATGCGTTTTTGTATTTCACGTTTTTATACTTTGTATGAAAACATAGTATGTGTCATGTATAATTCAAGTCTTTCTTGAGTACCCCACGTACTCAAGTATAATTCCCGTTTTCTTGAGTACCCCACGTACTCAAGTATCATTCAAGTTTTCTTGTGTACCCCACGTTTTAAATGATTGTTTATACAAGGACATTAAGGCACGTGAGGACATATGGAGCATTAGTGTTGGCTCCTTTAAGGCATGTGAGCATATGGAGCATTAGTATATTCTTCCTCCAACTATGTCGATTTCCCTCGAATGTGTCGATTAACCTCGACTGTGTCAATTTCCTTTGACTGTGTCGATTACCCTCGACTGTGTCGATTAACCTCGACTGCGTCGATTTCCCTCGACTGGGACACCGAAGCAATCAAGTGGTCACATAAGGACCATGAGTGGGGCTCGGCCGTACCCGTTAGATCTAACCCTCGTCCCTAATTAAATATTAATGGCATCTCAATATCTAGTTTAAGCTCACATGATCTAGTATTTTCTAGGCTTTTCTTAAAGCTCATCATATTGCACTCACCACGAGTGCTTCTCGTATTCTCAAATCATATTGCACTCGGTTCTCGTTCTCACCAAGAGTGCTTCTTGTATTTTTACCCTTTGTAAAAATTATCATATTTGTAACATGTATTTCACCCCCGAGAGTTATAAAAACTGAAAACAGTTAAAGAAAGGGGGGAGCATGAACTCACAACTTTGCGTTCCTTGCGTCGTAAACTTCACCGGATTTGCTTAATTAATGTCGTAACCTATACGCGTTTTCTTAACGTTAGTCACTAGACTTGCGTCGCACAAGTACAGTCACTCTCTTTTGTACATATTCTTGTGTTAAAAATATTCTATATTTTTAACTAAGTGTTTTACTTATATTATTTTCTCAAAAATTAATATAAGTATCTCATGTTTTGCACTTTGCACCCGAATTATGTATCTTGTATGTTGTATGTGTATTTTTATGTTTATACTTCTCATGAGTATTTCCAAGACATATTATTTTTATTCTAAAAATAATATATACCTAGCTCACAGAATAATCACATAATCACACAAGCGATGAATATATATTTTAAATATATATTTAGTAAGTTTGTTTACAAAAATCCACCTCCGAATACTTGGTCATTTGATAACAAAAGTCATGGCGAAGTTTGTTTGGAAAACCAGTCAAAAATATGTTCATAACACTTGTCACAAAAAAAATATTCTAAGTGTTATTTTCTGGAAAAATTTCGCCAGAGTTTCCTCTGTAACTGGAGGTGGCCACGCTTATTAGCGTATCATTTTCTTTTTAAAAATTCAACCAATCAATTTCCTGTCATCAAAATACCATCTTCAAATATCAAACTAGTCAAAATAAACATAAATCGCATACACATGAACTTGCAAGTTGTGT
>JARYGA010024691.1:0-27423 GCA_030545235.1 Helianthus tuberosus | reverse complement strand
AGAAAACCCTTTCAGAGATGATTATTACAAGAGAGCAATCTATCACCAGAATAAATCTGAGCCACCTAGATTGAAGCAAGTTGAAGACAACAAAGAGAAGTCTAGAGCTCTTGCCATGATTCATGATGACGAAGGGTATGATTGGAGCGAAATATTGCCTGAGGAAGATGCAGTGGGTTATGCATTCGTGACGAAAATTATTCCTTACAAAGACATTAGAACTGATAAAGAAAAACTCGTCAACCGAAGAATGAGGGCCCAAACTAGATTGAACAGAATTTATAACACTTACAAAGAAGCTAAAATTGCAAAAAGGTGGGATGCCGACAGAGAATGTTACCTTGATCCTGAAGGAAACATTGCAGTTGACCCAAATTCCATCAGTATTGATGTTCTTACACAACAAGTTACCGAGGAAGAAGAAGTTAGACAAAGAGAATGGTGGGGAGGTGGTGAAGATAAACAAGTAGAGAAAGATGAAAAAGCAAAAGATCCAGAACAGAAACCAAAGTCAAAGAATGCTGATGATGGGATCATCGACACATCACAAGAGCTAACAGCTGGGAACTTGAGGAAGATGGCTGAAAAGGTTCTTGCAGCAAAAGAACTTGAGGTAGTGTCTAGTTCTGGAACTGAGTCAACAAACAAGGTCAGTTCAAATGATAAAGTTGAATCAGGTAAGAAAGATAAATCTGAAAATGACTGCAAAAATTGCATGAAAGAGTGCAAAGTTTGTAGTACAATCACTTACCTCAGTGGTAAGAAGATTGAAGAATTGACTAGTAAAGTCAAAAGTGTTGAAAATCAAATCTTAGACCGTGACAAAATGCTGAAAGCTTCGAATGATAGATTAAAAGAATTAGCTGATAAAATTGAAAATGATAAAAATGACATTGAAAGAATAAGAAAAGAAAATGAAAAGTTGATTCTTGAAAGTCGTAAAATTTCTGAAAATTATGAGAAGCTAAAGCGAACGGTTAAAGATTCTGATGAAAGAAATGGTAAAACAACAAAGGAAAACCTTCAATTATCAGGGGTTCTGAGGGTAAAAGAAGAGTTAATCAATAAACAACTTGATGAAATTGCAAAATTGAAGCTTCAGTTTGAAGAAGCTAAAATTGAGAATGAACGTATTAATCTAAAACTGAGCAGTTACAACTCTGCAAGCTTTGTTTTGCAACACATTGTTCCAAAACCCATTGGAAAAACCAAAGCTGGCGAAGATGTATACTGTGATGGAACTGGGGTGGGGTTTCATCAAGTCCCTCCACCGGTTCTAAACAATTTTTCAAAGAAGCAGTCAGGGTTGGTTAATGATGATGTTGAATCAAATGAGATAAACCTGCCAGAAACGATTGATGTGACATTTTCTTCATCATCATCCGATGACAGTGTTCAAACTGAAATTATTAAAGGCATGGCTGAAAATGTCTTGGATAGTGACTCAAATGAAGATGAAGAATGCTTTCTGAACAATTACATTCCGAAACCAAAATCTAAAAACAACTTAAATGAAGAACCGGGTCTTGTGATGTACAAGATGTCTGGATCTGATAAGTTGTATTCAGACTTTGAATTTCCTCTGGAGAATGTTAATGTGAACAAATTGAAAAATGTTTTCAAATTGGTTGAAATTGATTTGTCTGAAGTGGAAGGTTTGAAACAGACAAAAAGACAGATGAATTTTGAGAAAGATAAATCTTACTATAAGAAACCTGTTATTCCACCACGTTTTTCTAACAAATATCAAAATAAATGGTCGGGAGGATATCAGGGTGGTAAGAATTATCAGAAAAGGAATGTTCAGAACAAGAAGTTTGGTGTGAAAAAGGTGTTTGTGAACAGTTCAAGTTCACTTTCTGAAGAGGAATCTGAATTTTTTTTAAAATCAAACAAAGAGTTCTTTGAAAAGAAGGCATCACAGCCTCAGTCTGAAGGCTCAGGACGGGTAGTTGACACCCGAACATGCTTCAAATGTAATCAAGTTGGACATATTGCACGAAAGTGTACCAACTTGAAGCCTAAGACTGAAACTGTGAAGAATTCTATCAAGAGAGATGTTGTGAAAGGAAAGGGTCCAATGATTGTTGAGAAAAATGTTTTGAAAAATGAGAAAACCAAGATCAAAACTGAACCTGTTAAGAATTTGGTATCAAAAAATGATAAATTTTACCAGCGGGTTGCATCACCTCAACAAACATGGAAGCCAAAAATTGTTGAAAAGAAAGTTGATTTACCAAAGGTGTCTGAAACTGAAAAACCATCATCTTCTAACAAAAAGAAGTATATACCTTTGAAGTTTTATGAGAAACAAAAATCGACTTCTGAAAAGAAGTATGTGGTAAAGAAAAATCAACCAACCGCTCAACCTCAAAAGGACGAATTTTTATTATTCAAAGAGGTTGAAGTTGAAACAGCTGAAAGCCTTAAAATAAATGATAAAAACTTTCCGCCACTTTACACCAAAACAACTCACCTTAATTTCAAGTTACCTGAGTCAAAAGAGGCTTGGGTAGCATCAAAATCTCATTAAAATGTTTTTGACATGTGCAGGAGCTTCCAAGATCCATTTCACGTTGGATTATGGATAGTGGAGCTTCTCGGCACATGACAGGAAAGACAGCACTGCTGTATGATGTCAGAAATATCAATGGTGGTTATGTGGGATTTGCTGGTCATGAAGGTGGTAGAATTATTGGTGAAGGAACTTTATCCAACGGGATCGTTACGTTTGAAAGAGTTAACTACATCACTGAGTTGGAGAACAATCTGCTAAGTATCTCGCAGATTTGTGACAATAAGTATACTACTCACTTCACAAACAAAGAATGCTTGATTTTGAAGCCTGGATTTGTTATCCCTGAAGAATGGATTATAATGCGAGCACCAAGAGAAAATGACTTATATGTGTTGGATATGTCTGTAGCAACTACAACAACAGGTCAAGCACACTGTTTTGTTTCGAGAGCAACGGAAAAAGAATCAAAGTTGTGGCATCGTAAGATGGGGCACATTCATCTTAGAAAAATGAATCATTTGGTGCACAATGATCTAGTTCTTGGTGTTAATATCAAAGGTTTTCATCTGGAAGGGGAGTGTATTAGTTGCATGAAAGGCAAGCAAAAGAAAAAGTCACACCCCACAAAGCAATTCAATTCAGTCTCAAGACCTTTAGAAAGACTTCATATGGATTTATTTGGTCCTGTGAATGTCAAAAGTATCACCGGAGAACTTTACTGTCTTGTGGTTACTGATGATTATTCCAGATTTTCATGGGTGTTATTCTTAAAGTCAAAAGAAGAAACGTTTGACAGATTAAAGGGGTTGTTCAGAAAGATTGAAAATTTGTACCAAAGACGTATTAGAAGAATCAGAAGTGATAATGGTACTGAGTTCAAGAACAACAATATGGAAGAATATTGTGAAGAAAAAGGTATCTTGCATGAGTTCAGTGCTCCGTACACTCCGCAACAGAATGGAGTTGCAGAACGTAAAAACAGGACACTGATTGAAACGGCCAGAACAATGCTTGCTGATTCAAAGTTACCGATAAATTTCTGGGCAGAAGCCGTTTTCGCCGCATGCTACACGCTCAACAGAGTTCTCACTGTCAAGAAATTCAACAAAACATGCTTTGAGTTGATCAATAAACGAAAACCAAATCTGAAGTATCTTGAACCGTTCGGGTCACCCTGCACTGTTCTTGAACCTTTTGGAAAGTTTGGAGAGAAGAGTATTGAAGGAATATTCGTAGGCTATGCCAGTCCTTTACGAAGAGTTTTCGTTCCAAGTCTAAAACGGATTATTGAAGCCCAAAATGTTGAATGCCAAGGTCACACAATGCCTCCACAAAATCCTGGCGACTCATGGCGTTTCAACTATGATGTTTTGTGGGAATGCTTCAACATGGAGGAAGAACCAGAATTCTTTGATGAGTTGGATATTCTAAGAGAATATGAAGATGAAAGGTTTCCAGCTGACTCTTATCGAAAACAACAAGCTTCAAATGATGACGAAGCAGGTCCTAGCAATGCTGGAGAACATGATGATGTTGAAAATGATGTTGCTCAAGAAAATCAGACGGTAGAGAATGATGATCAAGAATCTGAAAACAGACCAATCTTCGATCATGATAATTCAGACTCTGAGGGGGAGATAATCCATTTTTCAAATCAAACTATTCCAGTTAGTGAACAAGTTGCTGATCAAAACGTCACAAATTTGGAGAGCAAAGTAGATGTTTCAGGCGAGATGATGCCAAGAATGCTTTCTTATCATCCGGAGGATCTAATAATCGGAGAACTGCAATCAGGCGTCCGCACTCGAAGACAGCTTGATCAAGGGCTTACATGTTTTTACACAAAAGTTGCACCTTTACAAACTGAATTCTCATTAAGCTGTTTTATCTCGTAGATAGAACCAAGGACGTACAGAGAGGCGCTTACTGAAGACTCATGGGTAAATGCAATGCAGGAGGAGTTATGCCAATTTGAAAAGCTTGGCGTATGGAAGTTAGTAGATTTGCCCGATGGACACCGGAAGATTAATACCAAATGGGTGTTTAAGTGCAAGAGGGATGATCGAGGAGTTATCATTCGAAACAAAGCTCGACTCGTTGTTCAAGGCTTCAGTCAGCAGGAGGGGATAGATTTCACCGAAGTATATGCCCCCGTCGCAAGACTTGAAGCTATCAGAATCTTCCTTGCATTTGCATCATGGAAAGGATTTAAAGTTTTTCAATTAGATGTGAAGTCGGCATTTCTCTATGGCAAGGTGAAAGAGGAGGTTTATGTCGGACAGCCACCGGGCTTCACCGACCCAATTCATAAAGATAAAGTTTATCTCCTTGACAAAGCGTTGTACGGCTTACATCAGGCCCCGAGAGCCTGGTATGAGACCTTGTCTCAACATTTGATAGCCAACCACTTCACTCGAGGAAAGATAGACGCCACTCTTTTCACAAAAGAAGTCGACGGACATCTTCTAATTGTCCAAATTTACGTGGACGACATAATTTTCGGGTCTACAAATGAACAACTCTGCAAAGACTTTGAACAAGTTATGAAGCAGAAGTTTGAAATGTCTTCAATGGGTGAGATGAAGTTCTTCTTGGGACTTCAAGTTGATCAACTTCCCGAGGGAACTTTCATACATCAAACAAAATATGTTCATGATGTTCTGGAGAAATTCGGGATGTCAGGAATGTCACCAATGTCCACCCCATTAGCGACAAATCATGGGATACACCCTGATCTCACCGGAGAGAAGGTAGACGAAACACTGTATCGCTCCATGATCGGTTCGTTAATGTACTTGACGGCATCAAGACCGGATATTATGTATCCAACCTGCCTCGCGGCGCGATTTCAGTCAAATCCTAGAGCTTCGCACATGGTAATTGTGAAAAGGATTCTACGCTACCTGAAAGGAACTCCATCTCTGGGGTTGTGGTATCCAAAAGTTGGCGACTTCATGCTCGAAGGATATTCTGATTCTGATTTCGGATGCTGCAAAGTGAATGCTAAATCAACAACAGCGGGGTGCCAGTTTTTCGGACCACGATTGGTCACCTGGCAATGCAAGAAGCAGACCTCTGTCGCTTTATCCACTTGTGAAGCTGAATATGTATCTGCTAGCAGCTGCTGTTCTCAGATCTTGTGGATCCAGCAACAGATGCGAGACTACGGTTTGCAATTTCTTAACTCTCCTATCTTTGTTGATAATGAGGCAGCAATAAACATTACAAAAAATCCTGTTCATCACGCTAAAACAAAACACATTGAAATTCGTCATCACTTCATCCGAGACTGTTTCGAGAAGAAGTTGATACGAATAGAAAAAATCCACACCGATGAACAAAAAGCTGACTTACATACCAAAGCATTTGATAAAACTCGTTTTAAATATCTTTTGAAACTTAATGGTATGAAGTTGCTATCGGATGCGGAGGAAATTGTTGGCGTTGATGAAGGTGCCACTGTAGATGATGTTGAGAAACAATCTGCAATGTTTTGTCGAATTTATACTTGTTTTGGTTTTTAGGGGGAGATAGTAGTTTTCAGAAAATACAAAAACAATAAAAAATTCGAAAAAGCCAAAAACATTAGAAAATTTCAAAAACTCAAAAACATGATAAAATTTCAAAAAGAGTTTGTGTAAAAAGGGAAAATGATAGTACATCAGCTAGACAGTTTCAGTACGCTAAAGAAATGGAAAGTTTAAAATGCATTAAACAGTCTCACTAATGATGTGTTGATAGGTTTTTACACATTTAGTAGATTTGATCGGGATATAAACATAAAATCTTACTTGCTTATTTCGTGGGGAACACTACTTGGATATATAGGTAACCCCTGAAATCTCGTTTGAAAGGTCTCTTAATCTGATATACTAGGTCTTTATTCTCAATGATGTCTGGGGTATTATTCCGGGACTTCTGCTGAACGGTAGTTCTGACCTAGTCCCTGGATAATACTTTCTTCAATGCTTAAAACATAGCATTAAACCCTCAGCATGCTGAAACAATAAAATTGATAAACGCTGCTGTTGTAGCAAAAAGATCCTCTAAAGGGGACACACCTTAAAGTCGAAGCTGATATCTCTCTGCGTATACGGAAGTATCGACCTGAGATCCCTCGGCCCTCGCATACCTAATTTATGTACAGATATCATTGTAGTAATACTCACCTGTAAGACTGATTATTGAGATTCTGGATACGGGAGTATATTCAAGAGGTGGGACACACGTATAAGTTTAAGTCTTTAAAACACTTAATTCGTATCCTGAACAGATTGAAATGTGTGCAAAAATTTAAGATGGATCAGTATATCAACAATCGAGGTGAATTGTTTAATGTTTGGCATGAAATCAAGCTTAATGGTACTTGTAACTTGTCGGAAGCTGATATGATTCCCTAACACGCTCACCAAAAATATGTTTGTAAATAGTTTACAGTTACTGCTTTTATTTCTTGCTCCATTGATAATTCCAAAAAGATTTTATTTTCTGCTTTATTTTCCGACAAACCAAAGTGGAAAGTTGATCTTCAAAGTCGAAAGTGATAAAAGATGCAGGAAGTTTTCTGGGATGGAAGATGAGTTTGGAGCTAATCTCAACTAATTTGTAATTGGAATGACAAACACAAGTTCATTAATTTGATACTTGTAAATTTTCAGAAAAGTTGTTTAAACAGAATTTTTCAAAAGTCAGTATGTTTTGTCTCAGATCAACCAAGGTCATTAAGTTGGACTTGGTCGACAAATTAAGTAACTTGGGTCATTAATTTGAACTAAGTAACTTAAGTGGATTTCTAAAAACTGGCAAATGATGAGAAAAATCAAAGATTTCATTGAAAAAGTTAAAGTGAGCCTCATTCGGATGTACATCCGGACGGGTAGCCATACGCACGGATGGCAATGCGCTCGGATGACCATACGCATCTGATGATAGTATAAATAGAGGGTCAAAGAGTCAGTCAAAGCTATACGCACGTACGATACTCTTTCTCTTTCACACTTTGACTTTCTGACTTCGAAATTCTTTGCACGGATTCTTGTTCTCGTTGGTTTGCACAACTTAAACAATGGCAAAGGTATGTTTTTCTGATTCAAATCTGCAAAAATTCATTGTTCAATGACTGTTCATCACGTATCTGTTCTTTCGGAGCTTTATATCTTAGATTTAGCCTGTGTTAGTTCGATTTGTCATGAATAAATGATTAGGTTTTGATCGGAATGCTTAGATCTAAAGATTTACCGGATTAATTTGTGTTATAACATGTTAAAATCTGTTAGATCTGATGTTTGAACGGTACATAGTTTCGGCTAGGATTTTGTTAAATTGACCTGTGATTAGGATGTTTTAGACATTGTTGAACATAGGGTTTTGATCGTCTTAACATTCTCTGTATGGATCTATGTTCAATTTTAGTTTTTGACATTAAAATTTTCATAAGCTGTTCCTGTGACTTGTATCTGCACGCACAACTTGTACGTGCGTATGGCAATCCGTGGGAAGTAATGTTGTACGCACGTATGGCAATCCGTAGATATGTCATGTTGTACGCACGCACAGCAATCCGTAACAAGGACAGGCTGTACGCACGCACAGCAATCCGTGACAAGGACAGGCTGTACGCACGCATGACAATCCGTGGCAATGACATGTTGTACGCACGGATGACATACCGGAGATATGATTTGTTGTACGCACGGGTGGTTATACGCGGTGTAGACAAGTTGTCCGCACGGACAACTTATCCGCACGGTCAAGTCATGCATACGGATATCTTTTCAAGTGTCATACCATTCATCAAGTCTTTTCTAGACATAATATTTTGAGATCCCAAAATTTTTAAAAAATGAATAAAATTTCTGCAGGATTGGGATAAAGCTCATAATGTATATTGTTTATTGGATGAAGTGTATACTGAAAACACAGTAGTTCAGGATGTTGCAAAATTTTTGAGGGAAAGTAGAATTTCAAAGGCCTTAACTGATAAGACAGTAGCTTATGTATCACATGTGAAACGATTTTGGAATGCTGCAAGATACGAAGAAAGTGATAAGACCATTTATTCTGCTGTATCAAAGAAAGATGAGAATGGAAGAGATGAAGATTTGGAAATGAAAGTGACAGTTGGTGTTATTAGAAGAGTGTTGAATTTAGGAGACAATGATAGTGACCCAACCATAGTTTCTGAACGTTTAGTAAAAGGATTGTGGTGTAGGATGGGTTTTGCTGGTAGTGTGAATGGAAGAATGCAGAAGACAAGTTTTAGCCATGCTTACAAATTCTTGGCTCATTGTGTGCTTCATGCTTTGTCACACAGAAAAGGTGGATATGATGAAACTCAAGACTACATCATGAATATCATTGCTTGTCTCGTACTGAATAGACCTTACAATATTTCTCAAGTTATATTTGATCACATGACTGAGAATGCAAAGGATGGAAGCAAGAAGTTTCTTATGTATCCTAGGTTTGTCCAGATGTTGATAGATGATCAGTTTCAAGGTTTAGAAAAGAGTAGTAGTGACATTTTGGGTTTAAGGCACATGACACCTGACACGATCAGCAGGTTGATCAAAGGTCCAAATCCTGGAGCAAAGAGAATGATCTGTAAAATTTCAAATCCAAGCTATGTAGCTCCAGAGAATGATGCATGGAGACATGAAGACAGCAATTCTGATAATGAAGATGACCAAATGAGTTTGTTCTACAAGAAAGATACAAGATGGTGGTGTGTCAAAGATGGAAAAAGGAAGAGAACTCCAAAGTCGTCCCCTGCAGTTTCTATTCCTAAGAATGTGAAAAAGGGTATTGTGAAAGGGGGAGTAATAAGGAATTTAGAATTTTATATTATGAAAATTTCTAATAAATTTGTCAAAACATCTGTTTTGCAGGGACATCTGGAAAACAGAAGCACAAGTTGACAGATGAACCAGTTTTGGAACCATCAACAGTTATTCAAGAAGGTGCTAATTTGTTATCACAATCTCTTCAAAGTTTCTTGAAGAAGAATGAGGATGCTGCTCAAGGAGTTAAAGATCAAGAAGGTGTTAAAGATCAAGAAGGAGTCGTTCAAGATCTTTCAAGTGATGATGATTCTGAAACCACAATATCAGAATCTGAACTTGATCCTCTTACTATTGGCAAAGGAAAGGTCCAGTTGAAGAAAAGATCTCCAAAGAAAAAGAAAGGATCAGACGAAGAAGACTCAAACTATGATCCTGAAAATCCAAAGAAACAGATGAAAAAGAAAAGAAAAGCTGTTGTAGCAGGTCTCATTCCAAGAAGTGTTCGAGCAAGAAAAGAAGTAAGTCAAGTTCAAAAGGAACATGATGGCAAAGATGCTCAACATGTTGAATCTCCACAACCAGAAGAAACAGAAGCAGAAAAGCTGACTAGTCACGATGACTACATTGAAGTTACTGATGCTGAAGTCTTTTACTCACGATTCCCAAATGTACCAGAAAACATAGAGATTCCAGAATCATCCTCACGTCCAAGAAATTCAGAAGATTTCTTTAGCAATATGCCACCTGCTTCAGGTGATCCTTTAGAAGATCTGAATTTTGACGATGATTTATTCAACAATGATGCTGTAAGAATTCTTGCTAAGAAGGTCAAAGATCTTGAGAAAGGAAAAGAAAAAGCTGAAAAAGAACGTGATCTGTTAAAAGAGCAAGTGAAAAAGTTAATGAAAGCTCATGATCAAATCAGAACGGTGATAATCCAGGATGAACGCGATATGAAGAAGATAAAGGAAGATGGTGAAAGCAACACTAAAGTGATTGAAGCTCTTCTGGCAGAAATTTCTTCACTAAACAAGAATCTCGAAGATGTTAATAAAACACTCAATCAGGTGGTCAATGATATAAGTGAATCCACTTCAAATGAAATGAAAATAATGAAGTTGGAGATGGAAGCCATGAAAGCTGACAAAGTGATGAAAGATGAACAACTGAAGATGTTATATTCTGTTGTTGAAAATCTTCTGAAGAAGGATGTTCATGCTGCTTACAATGAAATTGAAGTAAAGAAAGTTGAAGAGAGAAGACTTGAGAGAGAACGAAGACTGGCTGAGGATGCTATCCAAAAGAACAAAAGTGTAATTGAAGATGTTCAAGAAGCTGGTGGTTCTTCTCTTCAAGAAGATGCTGAAATGGTTGATGCTGTACATGCTCAAGATCAACATGCTCAAGAACAAGTTGCTCAAGAACAACATGTTCAAGAACAAGTTATACATGATCAAGATTTTATGCTGATTGGAGAACCTTCTCAAGTCATTGATCCTGAAGAGATCATTCGTAGAGTTGCAGCTGAACAAAAGAAGAAAAAGTCCAAAGAAGTGATGCTACTTGAATGGAAGACAAATCAGTTTGTTTTTGTTGGTAATGCTTATATTGTGCCACTCAACGTGAAAGATGGTCTTTACAGAATGAAAGTTATGAAAAGAAGAAAAGATGCAAAGAGAGCTCGGGGTGAAGAGGTTAGTGATTCTGATGAAGAACTTCTTGTAGATGATGATGCAGAAGAAGATGAAGAAAAAGTTGATGATGATGAGAAAGACGATGAGAATAAGAAAGATGATGATAAGAAGAATGATGACGATGATCAAGGATCGTCAGGATTAATTGTGAAAAATCCTATTGATGAACAAAGGATAGAAGAGTTTCTGAATGATCAGATCAACGAAATAGAAGATGATGATCATCAAGAAACTTCTATTTCTGGAAAGCAACACATGGAACAGGTATTTCTCACAAATCCCACTGTCATTTTCTTACAAGATAAAAGTCAAGAGGTGATTGAAGTTAGTAGAACGAGGGCAGAAATGTTAGAGGAATTGGGTTTGCAAGAGGGTAAATTTAAATTCGATATCGAAGATGAATTACCTGAAACTTCTGAAGATGTACTGGAGTCAAGATATGCCTTTGAAGCTGATAATTACAATGATGTAATCGTTGAAGATGCTTCAGATTCATCTGATGATGAAGTTCCTTTTCATTATTCTGGGATTGATGCGACATTTCCTTCATTATCGGAAATGTTCAAAGATCGAAATGAAGATGAAATTAGAAGGAAGATAGTGGAGAAGGTGTCTGCAGAAGGAATTCCAAACACTATTCCAAGAGAAAATTTGGCAGAAGAAAGAAAGAAATGGTACAAAGTCATGCCTAAAGAGAGAAAGAAACTTCGAGCCCTACAATTCTTTACACACGACAAAGAACTCTCTTGGGGTGATATTCTATCATGGGGATATTTGGAAGATTTGAAAGTCTATGCAATCAGAAGAGAACAGGGAGTACAGTACTTTGAGTTCTTGTCTGATATAAAAACTTTGCCGTGGTGGGATATCGACGAGTTGGTAAAATCAAAGAATATCAAAGAATTCTACCATGGGTTGGATGTTAAACAACATGATCAGAAGTTATGGAATTATGTGAAGCTGCAAGCTGAGAAAATATATCCTGATTGGCAACCACACTTTCCACGACGAATTGAAAGAATTTTAGAAAGTGGTGAAAAGGATATTACACTGGATATCAAGCCTCCAAGTTGTTTGAAGAATATGCCTTTAAGGGCAATGGAGCAAGATTTCCATGATGAGTTTGAAAGTTGGTTGTATAATCAATCTACAGCAGAAGCAATAATTTCTTTAAATAACAAGTCCACAGGAGAAGCTAGAAGGATCTGTGTGTTAGATCCTATGTGGCTTGTTAACTGCTCAAAGAAGGATATTGATTGTTTGTTCTACAACAAGATAGTTTACGAAAGACCTGATAGAGAGCAAGCTCTGCAATATCAAAAGGTTGTGGATGTTTGTTACGCAAAAGACATCAACTCTGGAAGATACTGGAAGTCTAAATGGAGAAATCTAGAGATTGATGAGTTCTTGAAAGTATACAAGCGTGAACAACGTTCAAAGAAGATTGCTGAAAGAGCTGCTGTACGGGGAAGACGTAATTTGGGAATTGTTCCTCCAACAGATCAGACACCAATAGAATCTGAAGAAAACAAAATTCCAAGGTGGGATCGGAAGCGTGATGGAGATCCTGTCTACAGACATTGGTGGTTAACTGAGGGAAGACAAAAGAGAAAAAGGATGTTGGAAGAAAAAGCACAGAAGAGAAGAGAAAAAGCGCGTGAGCGAAGACGCAACAGAAGGAATTAAAGACTATGCTGGAAGGAACTACAGCTACATCCGAGGGGGAGTCTGTTAGTACATTACGTCTGTAGCTTCCGTCAGCATGTAGTCATATTTTGTATTCTGTGTTTATGTATATTGTCTGTATGTATATTTGTAGTTAGCAGGACAACTCAGAAAAAGGTTTTGTATGTAAAAGTGTTGTTTGGGTACAAGATCAACTCGTGCGGATAGCAATACGCACGTATGGCAATACGCACGGATGACATATCCTCACGGATAAGTCATACGCGCGGATGGTCATACGCACGGGTAGCCCACCCGCGCGTACAACACTTATAGTCTTTCTGAGTCTGTCTATAAATAGAAGGTCCGGTGCTATTTTGTCAGAACTTTTGAGACACACGGATAGCTTGTATGTTCAACGGAACTTTGTGACTTTCATAACGATTAATAGAACGAACAAAGACAAGCAGTTAAAAGTTGAATTCTCTGTTGTACAAATCTGTGATTCGACTTAGTGGATTCCGCACACTAAGACGAAATCGATTCATCTTGTTCCTACGATCAGATCCTGTATCTACGGGACCAACACCTTGCCATAATAATCGCTAAGTAATAGCGATGCAAATATCCATTCGATAATTACTCCTGTAATTATATAACTCGACAAAATCATTAGTCGATATTGTCAAAGGGTGATATTTTCACCTTTTGACCCATTTGGTCTAAATGACCGTGTATCTTTGCGAGATGGATTTATTATCATCTCGTCTACATGACTCGCACCGGTTTACACCGTACGGTTATTTTACTTATAAACCAATTTCTTGATTCTTTTGACCCCTTTATGACTTATGTCATAAAGTGTCTTTCACAAACTAACGGTTTTTTGTCAACAAGTGACCGAATTACCGTTATTACCCTTATTACTTATGTTGGTTTACCCTTATAAGGTAACCACTCGAAACTCATTATCTATTAGTCATTGCATGACCAATTAATCGCATTAGTCCTTTTTAACCATTAAACATGGTTTATTATCATTGTCTTTTGTTCCGAACTGCACATGTTGTATCGGAACATCATAATTCAAACAAGACTTTATATTATTCATAACCTATAAAACCAATAGGTATTAAAAAAATATAGTGTAAGCTTTACTTACCCAGCGTCCAGATTATGCTTTTCCTTCATTCTTGATTCGTTTGACCCGCTTCCTTCCCAAGCTTTCACCTAGCTCATCAAGCGTCAAACTATCATTGTAATTTGTAAGATGGTTAGACTAGTCATAATCATTCATGACTATTCCATCCTACGATCTTTATGTCGAAATTATCATTCGATCATATAAAAGGTCATTTTGACTTTAAAAAGTCAAACTGCCCATTGACAAAAGTAATTACACGATCTAGCTTAACTACTCATTTTATTACTTTGCCACTATACGGTAAGCATCCTTATTATGCTACCGTTTTAACTATCTATGAAATCAAGTTATTATAATTGAATTTCATTCGATTAACACATGATGATCAAACATCATTTTGATCATAATATATCATCATTTTCATTTTATCATACTAATCCATTTCCTAGCAAGTATGATCATGTACTTAAACACACAATTTGTTCATGTATTTCCTGATTACTATCAGATATGATGATTCTAATCATAATTATTTCATCAAATTCATCAAATCATTCAATTCATAGTATCATATGTATAATTTTCACTTAGGGTTTTGTTCCTAAGCAAGTATACATCACTAATTCAATCATAGCTTCAATAATTCATTCATAATTCGTGATTATGATGATTATTCAAATTTCATAACTTCACAAATCATCAAAATTTGACATACCTTATGATCCCCTAGCTTGGGTGATCATTAATTCACGCTCAATTGTGAATTTAGACTTTATTTGAGCCTTCAATTTGATGATTTTGCTATGGTTAGGGTTTAGAACTCCTAGGGAGTTCTTCTTGGTCGAACCCTACGTCCAGAACATACACACAGAATGTGTGTTTTTGTTTTAAGTTTTCTTTTATAACTTAACTTTCAATTTATCGGACTCTGGCCCTCATGTTTGGTTAGTTTATTAAGTAGACTTTAATCCACTAAATTCCTATAACATTCCCTCTTAATTAACTAGGTTAAACATTCATAGTTAACTTAGTTGGTTCGGGGAATTTATAACTCAGTTTATTTTAAGTCCCGTTAACTCGGGCCTTCTATAAACTTTATTTCCTCAAAAACTTTCATACAACTTTTATTCAATATTAGGTTTATTTATTTAAATCCTAATATTCACCGGGTTAATCTTTACCACTAATGGTACTTTACCCGTCTTTTTAGTTTTAACAGGGTTTAATTACCAAACCCATTTTCGGGGTGTTACACCATGTCAGTGTCTTCATTAAAACGCCATGATCGGATGACTAGGTCCATGTTTGCATTTGTATTGTTCGATCCAAATTTTCCAGTTAATCTTTTTATAACCGTATGTGTTTTATCACAGTGATTATCAAGAGGGACGACAATTGCTAGGATCCCCCTCTATACTTCTTCTTCCAAGTTCAATATGGCTTTGATTGTTTTAACAAACACTCTTCTTCTGTTGTCATAACGGATTACGAATCTTCTGATTCTAAGGTTGTATCTCCATGAAACGATGTTTGCCATTTTTCTTCTTTTCAGAGGTTTTTTTTTTTTTTTGAAATTTGGCGTTTTGGTTAAAGATGGCGTTTTTAGTATGATCATTGGAAGTGATGATGGAAATGATGGTAATGTCATTTATATAATGATGTTTTTAGCGCGTAATTTAGGAGGGAATTTTTTATAATAAATGTTAATAATAAACTTTCAGTTACTGTTTGTTCACCTCTATCTGTTAAATCTGCAACGCGTTTCATCTATGGATGTTCACGAGCCGAACCAAACCGATCAGACCTTTGCTCGTGCTCGGTTCGTTTACAAACCGATCCGAACCGAATCGAGCATTTTTTCAACCGAGCCAAAGTCGAGCGAGCATCTTTCGATCCGAGCATTTTTCGAACGAACGTCGAGCATCGCAGAACAAAAAGGAAAGTGACGATGGGAGTGCTAGTTATTAAAATAAAGTAGAGTTTTCATCCATAATGTTTTTTCCAATAGAACACAAGTAAAAATTTAACAAATAACAAGGAATACAAAAACACTCAACTAGTTCTATCGAGATTAGCTAAGCTGGAAGATAAATTGTCGTCCAATTGAAACATACCCTTGTTTTATCAGAAGTTTAAAATTGAATGAACCGATTGAAGCAAAACCCTGGCGAGTTGTCGTCTTGGTGAGTGGCGATGGAGAAATCGAATAACGATGGCCAATGGGGGGTTTTGATTAGGGTCTTGTACTTATGAATCGAATGTCGGGTTGAGACTTGAGTAGTGATCGACGCTTCACATTTTAGTATTTGAAATTTTGACTCAATTACTCAAATGGACATTTAAGTATTGGACCATGGACTATTGGTATTGGATTTCAAATCTAGTTACTTAAATGAGTTCTATTTGGACCTTGGACCAAACATTGTTGATGTTGGTCTCTAGTCATTTCATTAAAAATGATACACACACAAATACATACATATATATATATATAGGGGAGAGTTATCTTGAGAACGCTAAATATTGCGAGAACCATGAGAACGAATGAAAAAACCAATCAAAACCAATTTTTTTTTAATACAAACCTCATTGTAATTAAGATACAACATCAAAAACAGAATTTACAATATCAAATAATTCATTTCTCCTTTCAAAATCACTCTTTTTAGATTTTTTTACACGTGTGTAAATTTTATTTATTTACGAATTCAAGTAAATTTAAACGCGTAAATTAAATTTATAACATTGTACTCGAATAATAATGATAAGTGTAGAAAAAAATTTGAATTTGATTTTTTTTTACCAAGTTCTCGCGGTTTTTTCATTTGTTCTAACGGTTTTTTCATTTGTTCTCACGGTTCTCACAATATTTAGCGTTCTCATTTAAACCTTCCCCTATATATATATATATTTAGCGTTCACATACATACATATATATATAGAGAGAGAGAAAGTGTAAAATACATTATGGCTTAGCGTACGACCAGTACGCGACCAAATTACGCACGTTATTTTGAAAATCACGCACGTTATAAAGCTAAAAAAACAACATGCGTGATTATTGTATATAACATGCGTGATTATTGTAATTTTTCAATTAACATTGTTCAGTCAATTTCATCGAATTGGGTTCAAATTTATCGTTGATTTTGAAAAGTTTCTTCAAAATGTCGACCCTAAAAAATTCAAATCGTAGAATAGAGGATGAATGGACATGACCAACCTTTGATTCAGACCATAACAGAGGATGCAGAAACATGACCAAGCTTTGATTCGATTTAAGTGAGAGGGCAGTAACAGTGGTTTCAGATCGTAAAACATGGGATGCGATTTTTGAAATGGGAGTTAAGGCATGCGTGATTTATGTTTCCAACATGCGTGATTAGGTTTTTTGAGGCTTATAACGTGCGTGATTTTCAAAATAACGTGCGTAATTTGGTCGCGTACTGGTCGTACGTTATGTCGTAATGTACTTTAACTAGCCTATATATATATATATAGTAGGAGTTGGGTAGAAAGCCTTATTTTCCGAGAAAGTCTAGGAAGCAATTGGAACGTGACATGTGGCATTGAAGGATTTTAACTAAAAGGGCAATTGTGTAATTTGACATTTTATTTTAATTTTGGAATTTATATCTCATTAACTAACTATGCACGATTTTATGGTAACTGATTCTCCATGATTTGCGAATTACTACCAGACGTAAATATCAATCAAATTCTCATTCGTTCCTTTCACAATCTTGATCAACTTTATTCGTAAATCATTTTTTACGTGAGAGATAGTTATAGCTTCAAACACAATTCTTGATTGCGGATATGGCAAATACACTTCTTTTTCTGTTTACTATTATCTGGTCTGTATCGATTTTTAATTATGTCTGGAAACCACCAGAATGTTCTTGACGTTGTGTTTTAACAACAAGTAGATTCATACAGTTGTGTTTTAGCATTCAGATTCATACAGTTGTGTTTTAACAGCAAGCAGATTCATACAGCTGTGTTTTAGCATTCAGATTCATACAGTTGTGTTTTAACAGCAAGCAGATTCATACAGTTGTGTTTTAGCATTCAGATTCATATAGTTGTGTTTTAACAGCAAACAGATTCATACAGTTGTGTTTTAACAGCAAGCAGATTCATACAGTTGTGTTTTAACAGCAAGCAGATTCATACAGTTGTGTTTTAGCTTTCAGATTCATACAGTTGTGTTTTAACAGCAAGCAGATTCATACGCTGTGTTTTACCATCCATGCTGGTAATGCTAGAGGATTTCTTGACGTTGTGCTTTAACAGCAAGCAGATTAGCAAGCAGATTAATACGATGTGTTTTCTTGATGTGTTTCTTCATGAAGGATAGAAGGAAGAGAGAGAGAGAGAGAAAGGGAGAGAGATAGAGAGAGAGAGAGAAAATCGCAAGAAATGTGGGGTGGTTATGGAATGACAATTATTTCCGTATTTAAAATAAGCTAAATGACATATCTACTCCTGATTAATTAAATAATCCTATTTTTAAGAAACACATATGACCAAAATGCCACCAAGATGATCTCAACCATTAAACACACCCATTGGATGGCCCAGATCGCTTCCTAGACTTTCTAGGAAAAACACCCTTTCCGTAGGATCCCCACTCTCTCTCTCTCTCTCTCTCTATATATATATATAGGGTTGGGCTAGACAAAAAACCCTATCTTTCTTAGAAAACTCTGGAAACTCAAAGCTCCCGACATTTTTTTTTGAAAAAAATAACACATGTAATATACATGTTTTTAAGACTTTTGGGCCAAAAAAATCAAAAAAGCGCCGAGTACTTTTTTTTAAAAAAAATAAACAAGTTCCAAAAACTTCGTTGACTAACATGTGTTAGACAAAAAATGCTGAAAGTTGCTGAAATTTGTTTTTTTTTTTTAAAAAAAAAACCCTTCGGCGCTTTTTTGATTTTTTTGGCCCAAAACTCTTAAAAACATGTATATTACATGTGTTATTTTTTTCAAAAAAAAAAATGTCGAGAGCTTTGAGTTTCCCGGGTTTTCTACCTAAGGAGGGTTTTCTACCTAGCCTTATCCTATATATATATATATATATATATATATATATATAAATCGAGCCAACCGAGCCGAACCGAACTGAGCGGGCCTTTGCTTATGCTCGGTTCATTTACAAACTGAACCGATTTGAACCATGCATTTTTTTTCAATCTAGCTGAATCAAACGAGCAAATTCTGAGCATTTTTCGAGCGAGCATGGAATGAGCGTCGAGCGCTGAGCAATTTGAACTGCCCTAGTTTCATCATTAAGTTTTGGCGTTTTGTATTAATGGCGTTTTAGATAAATTTGATCGACGTGCGTGCGGTGTCTATATTTTTGGTTATATTTTTAGCTCTTTTCACTCGCCGATTTCAAGTTTTAAATTTATAAAACACGATATTCTACTATCACTCTACACACACGCTAGGGCAAGTATACCCATCGCGAACGTAGTATATTGATGGCAAGATACTGAGGTCGTCCAAGGACACAAGAGCTTTTAGTACCGGTTTATCGTCAATGTCTAATCGAACCAAACTTTTTAGAAAAGTTTTTTAAACTAATAAAAAGATAAAAACAAAAACTAAAAATAAAATAAAAATGATAGACAAGAAAGAATCACTTGGATCCAACTTATCTTTCATGTACCCTTTTGATGATTTCCGCACTTTGGGCATTTTAAGAGATTATCTTAGTTATAGTAGTAGGCCCCTCTTTTGGAGGCGACGTTACCCTCAACCCAGTGGTTTGAGTCAGCAAGGATACAATCCCACTAGGTCAGAATATTGAAAGATAATTAAATAAGTTATTAATGCAAAATGTGGTGGACCCCCCTTACGAGGCGGCGATCACCCTCAACCCTTTGGTCTGAGTCAGTAGGGATACAGTCATCGCGAAGTTGGTTACAAGTTTTAATAGTAGTTTATGAATAAAGGGTGCAAGCGTTTTCTTACTCTCAGTCGGGCCAGTCATTCCTGGCCAATCCATGGAGTAATACTAAACTTGCACCAGGTTTTCGCATGATCTATACACTGAACGAGACATAGAATTACCCAATCCAACCTTCTAACCCCCTTACAGGCAATTAACATGCTTTATATAGACCGTAAAGACATGAATATGTTGAATATATGAACATATGAAGAATGGGTGAATAAATTCGCCTTCAATATAAAAAACTAATTATTAAAGTCATTAATACATACCCAATTAAAAAGTAACCAAAAATCGGAAATCATAAAAGAAATATATAAAAGATATGTCTTCACCAAGTTATGTAAGAATTTAGCCAAGCATGGCCTTTGTTTGACAAAGATTCTTACGATCAATCTTGGACTCGAGACTGCACACACACTCTAAAGATGCAAAAATGGATGATGGTGGTGAATGATGGTGTTGTAGTGGTGGTAAGTGAGATAGAAGTGGTTTGCCAAGGGATGAGTTGAAGTGAAACAAAGCATCCCTATTTATAGTTGAAAACATAACGTCCACCATGGCCCATACCCTCCCGGCACGGCCCCGTGCCCATCAGTCTCTCTCTTCTACATTAACTGCAGTGTCAGACTTATACTAGCACGACCCCGTGTGTCAACGGCACGGTCCGTGGCCAAAGTACTTGTTGTACTTCTTCAGATTCTGTAAATCTAAGAGTTAATCACTCCCCGTGTTGCTTTAGCATGGCCCCGTGTTGAGCTTGAAAATTTTCTTTTCTTGTTGTCTCTTTCTGCTGTAGTGAATTCCCACCGGGCACGGCCCGTGCTAGATGAGCACGGCCCTGTGCCAGAGCTTCTGTCTTTGCTATTTCTTGGGTTTGGATGTGGATGGGGGCTCGACAAGTTGGTTAATCCTTCTTTATAGCATTTTGTGTTGGTTTTTGCTTCTTTTGTTCTTTTAAGCTCTTTTAACCCTGTTTATTAAAAAGGACAAAAAACACAAGCTTTTTCCAACATTTGCAATAGAAAAGGGTTGATTTTAAGCCTCATTTAATGTAATTTATATGTTGTATTTTGAACACATCAGTGATGTTTCATCTGGAAGTGACTGATGTGTATGTCTTGTAGGTTAAGGCGGGAATTTTGAATGGTGTTTTGCTCATTAGTTTGGTGTTTTGTATTAGAGCAGTAAAAATAAAGTTGATGTTATATACGAAAACGCCAACGCGCCATTCTAATCCATAGATTGTTTTGATCCAACGGATGAGGGGCGTTTTCACCGTTTTCACACTTTTGGGCGTTTTCCCTAAATCCTGTCCCTATATATATATATATATATATATATAGGGGAGAGTTCATTGGGGAACACTAAAAATGTGGGGAACAAGGGAACAAGGGCATTTTTGTCCAAAAATAATATCTAATTACTTCCAGCTTTACAAACAAAATCCATCCACACTTTGAAACCCTAGCTTCTCTCTGAGTCACCATCATACGCCACCACCATCAACACCATACACCACCACCACCACAATACGTCACCAGCATCAGCGAACGCAAACATTAAACACCACCAGCAACAACCACTGCGATTTAATAGAAGGTCTAGCACCATCCGTGTACGATTTTTTCAGATTTCGGCTGAGATTTTTCGAATCTTCATTAATAATCTACATATTATTCAGATCTACTTGCGGAAAACTATTACAAAACTTTAGCTGGTGCCGATTTTGACTGAGATCACTACAGTATTAGTTTCCAGGGTTTCAAATCTTAAATCTCAGTTTAAGGTATCATTTATTTGTGATTATAAATTAAGTTTTATTTAACTTAACTTGATTATATGAAATTATGATTATGTCGATTTATGTTTCTGTTTTGTAGCTTTTTTAGAAAAAAAAAAGTTGTTTTAACATGTTAATAGTTTTTAATTAAATTTGATTTATATAGAGATGTGTTATATATAACATTCTATGTGTGTTTCATTCTTTTCATTGATTCTTTGCAGTTTAAGGTATCATTTATTTGCGATTATCAATTAAGTTTTATTTAATTTAACCTGTTTATATGAAATTATGATTATATGTAGATTTATGTTTCTGTTTTGTAGCTTTTTAAAAAAAAAATTGTTTTAACATGTTAATAATTTTTTAATTGTTTTATATTTAATTTAACCTGATTCTTTTCATTGTTTCTGATATGTAGATTTATGTTTCTGTTTTGTAGCTTTTTTTGGTTATTGTAGTCTCTAAACTTATTGGTTTTTGGTTAATTGGCCTTTGTATTTGAAAAATATTGTTAAATCTAGCATATGCTCCATGATCGAAACTGATATCTGATGCATCTTGTGTGTATGAGGTTCTAGGAGGAAATATTGGAGCATATTTTATTCGGATGGGAAATTAGGGTTGTCTTATACATGGTTATTGCTTCACATTCTTCTAATAATTTGAAGTTGAACTATACCTGAACAGTTGAAGATGTATTATAACATGATAATTTTGTAATTTGCAGATGCTCCTTGATCCAGGCTGACACCTGATGTATCTAGAGCATTTAAGGTTCTAGGAGACATATTGGAGCATATTTTCTTCAATTTGCATAGTGATGAGAATAATTTACAATTTTGGCAAGCTAGAGCAAAGGATTGTAAGGGTCAATGGGGTGGGTGTAGGGAAGGCATCGGTGAACAGGTTTGCCGCGCGGTAACACTGTTGCCGACCCTCACCACCCCGGTGATTGAGTAAAGAAGCGGTGAGTGTTTACCGCAAAGGGGAAGAAGAGGGGAAGGAGAGAGAGTTGAATAATGACTCAAAGACTGAAGTAATTTTAGCCCTTTATCCACCCTGCATATCTTTCATTTCCATTAATAGGATATCGTCATTATTTACTGTCTTATTTAAGCTAAAATTGAAAATCAGGAAAAGAAAGGGTGTTCATAGAGGTAGCTTGTTTTCTCCAAAAGTTGAACACACAGGAAAAGTGATCAGCGGAGCTAACGAAACTGTCTCAGCTTGCCTCTATGTGTCATTGGTTCTTCTTTCTGATAACGCGGATGGATGGGCGTGGGGGCTGCAGGATATTGGGCGGTTTTCGGTGTGCAGTCTCAAAAACAGGTTGTAGTCACTGAAATACAGACCTCCGGATTATGTGTTCAGTATTGGGTCCTAAAAAAGTCTAAAAAGTCACTAGGAGGAGGGTAGAAAGGGCAGGTGACCTACACTGGAAGCACTCACAAAAAGGAATATTTTTGTGATTTAGGATTTATGTGTCTTATGTGGGGATGCAATAGAATCGTGTGAACACATATTTGTGTCGTGCACCTTCGTGCAAAGTTTGTGGCAAATCATATCTCAGTGGTGCAAAGGTTCAATCTATCTATGCATTTCGTTTCCGAGATCTATTGCGGCTGCACGAATTTATCCAAGGCACAAAGAAAAAAAAGAAAGCTTTCTATGCTGTTATTTTAACAGGAATATGGTGTGTTTGCTGATTGAGAAACGATATTGTTTTCAATCAAGGCTGAGGAGGTTTCATTAAAGAAGGTTGTTGAAGAGGTAAAGGCCATGGGCTTCAGAGGGCTGAGAAACAGATCTAAGAAGCATTCAATTACGTGGGCTCGATGGAAAATATTTAAGGTGTTTGATGTTGGATAATGGAGGCTGCGCGGTTTTGTTTTTTTGTTTTTTGTTCTTCGTTCTTTGGTCTAGTTTGGTTCATGTGATGTAAATTGGCAGATAACTCTGTTCTGATGGGTGTATGTTTTGATCAAACATGTTAAAATAATATTTGTACGATAAACTTTAACATGTTAAATGAGTGTTTGCGTTGATCAACTAGGTGGGATTCAACTTTATTTAACCAAATTATATATTGAATTTCGGCCTAGATTTCAAAATACTTAAATAAAGTTTTGCGTGTAGCCTATGCGGGCCCAAAATAATAAAATAAATTAATTTAACATGTTAAAAAAAGCGTTTGCATTGATCAACAAAACTTGATTTGGCTTTATTTGAACAACATATTAAAATAAGTTTTGTACAATAAACATTAACAAGATGAAATGTTGACTTGTTCTACTTGGTTCGATTTAAATTTATTTGACCAAATTATATATTAAATTCTGGATAAGAGTTTAAAATACTAAAATAAAGTTTTGTATGGAGTTTATGCGGGCTCAAAATATTAAATTAAATTAATTTAACATGTTAAAGAAAAGTTTGCATTAATCAACTAAACTTGATTCGACTTTATTTGACCAAACATGTTAAAATAAGTTTTGTACAATAAACTTTAACACGTTAAATAAGAGTTTGCCTTGATCTACAAGGTTCAATTTAACTTTATTTGACCAAATTATAAATTAAACTTTGGATTAGAGTTTAAAATACTAAAATAAAGTTTTTTGTAGAGTTTATGCTAGCTAAAAATATTAAAATAAATAAATCTAACATGTTAAATGAGCGTTTACATTGATAAACTAAACTCGATTCAAATTTATTTGACCAAACATTTTAAGATAAATTTTGTACGATAAACTTTAACATGTTAAATGAAAGTTTAAATTGATCAACTAGGTGTGATTCAACTTTATTTAAACAAATTATATATTGAATTTTGGCGTAGAGTCCAAAATGTTAAAATAAAGTTTTGTGTGTAGTTTAGGCGGGCTCAAAATATTAAAATAAATTAATTTAACATGTTAAAGAAAAGTTTGCATTGATCAACTAAACTTGATTCGACTTTATTTGACCAAACATGTTAAAATAAGTTTTGTATAATAAACTTTATCATGTCAAATGAGGGTTTGCCTTGATCTACAAGGTTCGATTTAACTTTATTTGACCAAATTATATATTAAATTTGGATTAGAGTATAAAATACTAAAATAAAGTTTTGTGTGGAGTTTATGTGGGCTTAAGATATTAAAATAAATAAATTTAACATGTTAAATGAGCGTTTATATTGATCAACTAAACTCGATTGTAATTTATTTGACCAAACATGTTAAAAATAATTTTTGTACGATAAACTTTAACATGGTAAATGAGAGTTTGCGTTGATCCACTAGGTGCGATTCAACTTTATTTAACCAACTTTTATATTGAATTTTAGCCTAGAGTTCAAAATACTTAAATAAAGCTTTATGAGTGGTCTATACAGGTCTCAAAATACAAAAATAAATTAATTTAACATGTTAAAAAAATGTTTGCATTAATCAACTAAACTTGATTTGACTTTATTTGACCATATATATTAAAATAAGTTTTGTACAATAAACTATAACATGATGAAAGGTTGTCTTGTTCTACTAGGTTTGATTTATATTTATTTGACCAGAGTATATATTAAATTCTGGATAAGAATTTAAAATACTAAAATAAAGTTTTGTATGGAGTTTATGCGGGCTCAAAATATTAAAATAAATTAATTTAACATGTTAAAGAAAAGATTGCATTGATCAACTAAACTTGATTCGACTTTATTTGACCAAACATGTTAAAATAAGTTTTGTACAATAAATTTTAACACGTTAAATAAGAGTTTGCCTTGATCTACAAGGTTCGATTTTACTTTATTGGAACAAATTATAAATTAAATGTTGGATTAGAGTTTAAAATACTAAAATAAAGTTTTGTGTAGAGTTTATGTTGGCTAAAAATATTAAAATAAATAAATCTAACATGTTAAATGAGCATTTACATTGAACAACTAAACTCGATTCGAATTTATTTTACCAAACATGTTAAGATAAGTTTTGTACGATAAACTTTAAAATGTTAAATAAGAGTTTGCATTGATCAATTAGGTGCGATTCAACTTTACTTAGCCAAATTATATATTGAATTTCGGAGTAGAGTCCAAAATATTAAAATAAAGTTTTGTATGTAGTTTATGCGGTCTCAAAATTTTAAAATAAATTAATTTAACATGTTAAAGAAAAGTTTGCTTTGATCAACTAAACTTGATTCAACTTTATTTGACCAAACATGTTAAAATAAGTTTTGTACAATAAACTTGAACACGTTAAATGAGAGTTTGCCTTGATCTACAAGGTTCGATTTAACTTTATTTGACCAAATTATAAATTAAATTTTGGATTAGAGTTTAAAATACTAAAATAAAGTTTTGTGTAGAGTTTATGCTGGCTAAAAATATTAAAATAAATAAATCTAACATGTTAAATGAGCGTTTACATTGATAAACTAAAC
Organism: Helianthus tuberosus; assembly: GCA_030545235.1. Taxonomy (NCBI): domain Eukaryota; kingdom Viridiplantae; phylum Streptophyta; class Magnoliopsida; order Asterales; family Asteraceae; genus Helianthus; species Helianthus tuberosus. Next base: position 1,445 of record JARYGA010024691.1, on the reverse strand, counting down.
TCGATTCGAATTTATTTGACCAAACATGTTAAGATAAATTTTGTTCGATAAACTTTAAAATGTTAAATGAGAGTTTACGTTGATCAACTAGGTGCGATTCAACTTTATTTAACCAAATTCTATATTGAATTTCGGCCTAAAGTTCATAATACTTAAATAAAGTTTTGTGTGTAGTTTATGCGGGCTCAAAATAATAAAATAAATTAATTTAACATGTTAAAAACAAACGTTTGCATTGATCAGCTAAACTTGATTTGAATTTATTTGAACAAACATATTAAGATAAGTTTTGTACAATAAATTTTAACATGATGAAAGATTGACTTGTTCTACTAGGTTTGATTTAAATTTATTTGACCAAATTATATATTAAATTCTGGATAATAGTTTAAAATACTAAAATAAAGTTTGAGTTAATTACATAGTTAGTCCTCGTGGTTTGCACAAAGTAACGTACTTAGGTACTAATAGTTTAAAATCACATTCTAGGGTATTAACTTTTCATTTTGTAACGTTTGGAGGTATTAACGCTATTTGTAGGTTTAAAATCACATTCTATTAGTATGTAAATATGTTAATTTGTGCAAACCACAGGGACTATCTATGTTAATAGCCTAGAAGTTAATACCTCCAAACGTTACAAAATGAAAAGTTAATACCCTAGAATGTGATTTTAAACTATTAGTACCTAAGTATGTTATTTTGTGCAAACCACAAGGACTAACTATGTAATTAACTCATAAAGTTTTGTATGGAGTTTATGCGGGCTCAAAATATTAAAATAAATTAATTTAATATGTTAAAGAAAAGTTTGCATTAATCAACTAAACTTGATTAAACTTTATTTGAACAAACATGTTAAAATAAGTATTGTACAATAAACTTTAACACGTTAAATGAGAGTTTGCCTTGATCTACAAGGTTCAATTTAACTTTATTTGTCTAAATTATAAATTAAAATTTGGATTAGAGTTTAAAATACTAATATAAAGTTTTGTGTAGAGTTTATGCTGGCTAAAAATATTAAAATAAATAAATCTAACATGTTAAATGAGCGTTTACATTGATCAACTAAACTCGATTCGAATTTATTTGACCAAACATTTTAAGATAAGTTTTGTACGATAAACTTTAACATGTTAAATTAGAGTTTAAATTGATCAACTAGGTGTGATTCAACTTTATTTAACCAAACTATATATTGAATTTCGGCGTAGAGTCCAAAAAATTAAAATAAAGTTTTGTGTGTAGTTTATGCGGCTCAAAATATTAAAATAAATTAATTTAACATGTTAAAGAAAAGTTTGCATTTATCAACTAAACTTGATTCGACTTTATTTGATCAAACATGTTAAAATAAGTTTTGTACAATAAACTTTATCATGTTAAATGAGAGTTTGCCTTGATCTACTAGTTTCGATTTAACTTTATTTGATCAAATTATA
>JARYGA010024690.1:0-45766 GCA_030545235.1 Helianthus tuberosus | reverse complement strand
ACAACCCTCGGTAAAACCAACACCCTTATAAATATTTATTACATCCTATTATATGTTAGAATGTCCCAATACGTCTTATATTACACCCGTATGCGAAAAAACGAGCCCGTATTATGTTATAGTTTATAAAAATAAAATAAAAACCTGAAATGTAAGTTGAGGCGGGCCGCAGAGACCCACCCCACACATTTACGCGGGCCGTATGAGAGGACCGGACTCCGCTGAAACCTTTAGTTGAAGCGGGCCGCGTAAGGGTTATGCTTAGTTAACGCGGGCCGCGCGGACTCGTGAAACGCGGATACACCCAGAGGCCGACACGTGTCATGATCGTGGCGGTCTAGTGAACGACTCAGCTAAGCTACTACGTTGACTGGTGTTAACGCGGGCCGCGTAAGGGTGCCCTGTCTTTTACGCGGGCCGCGACAGGACTGAAATCAGCAACTATATAAGAAGGCCATCAGTCTACGTTTTCCGTCGCTCATTTCTTTCTTTCAATCTCGAAATTCTGTAGAGAAGTTATAATATTTCGGGTATTATACCCCTAATTAGCGAGGTTCTGCTCCGTTGTAAGTATTATAACCCCAGTTTCATAATAGTTACGCTGCCCGATTGATTTAGGGTTCCGTAACAACTGTCGTGGTTCTGCTCGACGTAGTTGTTGGAATGCCGTCTCGGGGAGGGTATCATTAATAATTTCAAAGGGTTATGGTACTAACCAATGTACATTTGTATAAATTATAGATTATAGCCAGGAAACCCTTACGAAAAGCCTAAGACAGCAATGTGAGTTTATCCTCTTTTTGTTAATATTTTTGGAATACTTTACAAAACCTTAAATGTTTTACAATGCGATTAAGCGGTGATTGAGTCTTTGTAGTTCTTCAATTACTGCCGGTATTATGGGGTTTTGTATACAAAATTTACTACGAGTAGTAGTAAGTCTGAATGACAGTGCATTACCATTGGACGACGAGTTAGCCAATGGGTAATTTGACCGTAGCCATAGATCCGGTCGAGTGGCAAATACTGAATGAGTAATTGTGTAGAAATAAACAATGTGATCGCTCTCAATACTGTTTTAATTGATAAAATGTTTCTTGATTAAACTGGGATTCACTCACCAGTATTTCCGACTGACAAATGTTTTTAAAACGCGTTACAGGTAACACAATGTGAACAGCCAATTAATGAAAAGCCAGCTGGAGAGCACTGAAGGCTTGGGAAAATGTGGCTATAAAAGTTACCTAATAAACGATGTTTTAAATTCAATAATATAGGGTTTGTCCCTATAAATGTATTGTAATAAGAAACTTGGGTTTTGCCCATGTATTTATTAATATCAAATATGGTGGTTTTACTCTGATAAACATTTCCTAACTACGGTCCTGATGTAAATTCCGCTGCAAGACTAAATAAACTGATACCACCAAAATTTGTGATCACGTCCGCCCGTTCCCGGGGATCAGGGATCGGGGGTTGTGACAGAAGGTGGTATCAGAGCCTAGCCACTGGTCTGAGCCAAAGAAGTGTTCTGCTGACACTTAAATTTTAAAATTTTGTGTTAGGAAATAAATTACGGAAATATGTGCATAACTGTAATTATGTGTTATGTGTTATTTGACTATTTGTTAGTTTTCAGTATGAGTGATCAAGGACCATCAGATGTGAATCGTCAGTTAGCTGATTCACCTAGGAGTGAAGGTACATCATCACAGCCTGCCCTCTCGGGGTATGTTGCTGATCAGGAGGATTGAATATTTGCTTTTAGAGCTCAATCTGAAGAACCATTTCCTAATAAGAAACGAGGATGGTTCAGTAAAGAAGCTTTTGCTCGTAGAAAAAGAATGAGGAAATTGCAACAGCAAAGGGCTTTAGCAGCTATTAAGAGAGAGACAGATGTTCATACGCAAGAGATACTTAATAGAAGCCTAGCTAATTTCCATATCTTAGCTACGACTGCTGCTGACCCGAGTCTGGAACAACTAGTAGCCCCACAACCACAAAACCCAGAACAACCCATGGAGATAGAAAATCAGGAAAACCAGGTGGAGATGCATGACTTTAACCCAGAAGAAATCCCTAGGGTGCCTGCACCAAACCCACTAGACCCGAATTACGATCCCTGGTGGGACGATAATAGGGACTTTGTGCAACGTTACCCTGTCCATGACTATCCACCCATACAGAATATAGAAGTCTACCCAGGTATGGACCCTTTAGATCCCTATTACCAAGATAACTACATTAGGGAAATTTTAGAGGATCCTTACCAATTTCAGGAATTGTCACCCCCATATCAGGAACCAGAACCCCAGATTCCAAACCCAGTCCGAGAACCTGCACCCCCAATGAGTGCAGAAAACGTTCAAGAACTTAGGACTTTTGGGGAGGAAATTTTAGAAAGCAGTGAGAGGATGCGTCAGGTGGGAGAGCGTCTCGTATGGAAATACGATGAGCGCAATATGGATTTCTGGATGAATCCATAAATGTTAGAATAGAGGAAGCAGTAGTAATAATAATATAATAAAATAAAATATGTGTGTACGGATGCATATTATTATTTTATTTATGTTGGTATTGTAATTTCATTTCTGTACTAGTGTGTAATAGTCGCATAAGTATATGAAAAGAGTAAGTAGCAATGATCTACGTTTTTTGTTAGATTGTGTGTCATGTGATCAACTATATTACTTACTAGATATTAATTGTGATTTTAATATGGGGTAAATGTTTAAAATTCAGATGGCCGACCAAGGAAATCAAGAAAATCCGGATAATAACCCGGAAATCCAGAATGATAATATTCAGAATGATAATGAGAATCTGAATAACAACAATGAGAACCAGATGGATAATAGTGCTATCCAACACATAGTAGCACAAGGAATTATAGATGCAATGCCATTTATACTTCAAACTGTTAAAGATGCTGATAATAAAAGTAAGCATAGCAGTAAGCGACCAAGTGAACCAGAAAACAGTGTGAACAATGGACCGGTACTTTAAATGCTTATTCCCAAAAGAAGAAGAACCATGCCTTATGGTTGTTCTTATAAAGAATTCTGGTCTTGTAAACCAATGGAATTCTCAGGCAATGAAGGGGCCATTGCAACTTTACGCTGGATAGAAAAGACTGAGGCAGTCTTAAGGATAAGCAAGTGTGCTGAAGAAGATAGAATATTGTTTGCTTCTAATTTGTTTAAGAATGCAGCCCTAGAATGGTGGAACACTATCCTCCAAACAAAAGGAAGTAATAGAACCTATAATATGGAATGGGAAGAGTTTAAGGATAAGGTAGAAAGGAAATTCTGTCCACCCAATGAAAAGGAACAGATAGCAAACAAATTCCTAAACCTTAGAATGATTGGTGTGGATAGCAAAGGGTACACTAAGTTATTCTTTGAATATGCTAGAATAGTGCCAACTCTTGCTTCACCAGAACCAGTGTTAATCTCCCGTTATATCTGGGGATTAATTGGAAAAATTAGACATGTAGTCAAGGCAGCTAGACCTCAAACCATAGAAGAAGCTGTAGAACTAGCCAATACCTTGACAGATGAGTTAGTCCGTACTCGAGAAGAGGATCAAAGAAGGAGCCTAACCCAGAAGTTGACTCAAGAATTTCGTTCTGGAAATTCTAACCGTGGGAGAAATATAGGTTCTACCTCTGCATCTTATTGTAGGTATTGCAAAAGAAAGCATTCAGGAAGATGTTCCATATACTGTAACTTTTGCAAAATATCAGGACACAAGGAAGAAAATTGCAGGAAGAAAGCCAACAGCCGGGTATGTTACAATTGCGGAGAACAAGGTCATATCAAGCTAAATTGTCCAAAATTAGTCCCAGCTGCAGACAACAAGAATACTAAAAATGCTAGAGCATTTGTTCTAACTGCAGAAGAAGCCAAGATGATCCCAGATGTCATAGGTGGTACGTTTTTAGTTAATGATGTCTTTGCTAAAGTATTATTTGACTCTGGTGCAAACCAAAGTTTTATTAATACATCGTTTTGCAAATTACTAAATCAATCATTAACTAAACTACCACAAGAATGCTTAGTAGAGACAGCTAATGGAGAAACTGTTAGAATTTCTGAAATCTTGCAGGGAGCAAGTATAGAAATTTCAAATCAGAAATTTATTGCAAATCTTTATCCTATGAATCTGGTAGGATTTGATGTTGTTTTAGGAATGGATTGGTTGATAGCCAATAAAGCTAGTATTTTATGTGATCAAAAGTTAATTCGGGTAAATTCACAAAAAGGAAAAACGATCACCATTAAAGGAGATAAATCCTCTAGGACTACAAAATTCATCTCTGTGATGAAAACTGCAAGTTGTATAAGAAAAGGTTCTATAGTGTATTTGATATCCATAATCACTAACACTAAAGGAAAAGAACTAAAAGATATTCCAGTAGTATCTTAGTTTTCAGATGTCTTTCCAGAAGAATTGCCAGGACAACCTCCAGACAGAGAAGTTGAGTTCAGAATTCACCTGTTACCAGGAACGTCACCAATTGCCAAAGCACCTTACCGTTTGGCACCCGCTGAAATGCAAGAATTGAAGAAACAATTAGATGAATTATTGGAGAAAGGATTTATACAGCCAAGTTCGTCGCCATGGGGAGCACTGATATTGTTTGTTAAAAAGAAGGACGGATCAATGCGTATGTGCATTGATTACCGTGAATTAAACAAAGTCACGATTAAGAATCGGTATCCATTACCAAGAATCGATGATTTGTTTGATCAGCTACAAGGAGCTCGATTTTTCTCTAAGATTGATTTAAGGTCAGGATATCATCAATTAAAGGTACAGGAAGAGGACATTCCTAAAACTGCTTTTAGAACAAGGTATGGACATTATGAATTTACTGTCATGCCATTTGGTTTAACCAATGCCCCAGCTGCATTTATGGACATGATGAACCGAATATGTAAGCCATATTTGGATAAATTCATAATTGTATTCATAGATGATATTCTAATTTACTCTAAGAGTAAAGAGGATCATGCAAGACATTTGCACACACTCTTAAGTTTGTTAAGAAAGGAAAAGCTTTATGCTAAGTTTTCTAAGTGTGAATTTTGGTTAGAACAGGTACAATTCCTTGGACACTTAGTCAATCATGAAGGAATTCATGTAGATCCAACAAAGATCGAAGCAATTACGAAATGGAAAACCCCTGAGTCACCAACCGAGGTTAGAAGTTTCTTAGGATTGGCTGGTTATTATAGAAGATTTATTAAAGATTTTTCTAGAATTGCCATTCCCTTAACTAAGTTAACCTGTAAATCTGTTAAGTTTGAATGGGGAATAAAACAAGAAGAAGCCTTTAGAATTCTTAAGCAAAGATTGACCCACACACCCATACTAGCATTACAAGAAGGAACTGAAGACTTTGTAGTCTATTGTGATGCTTCTAGATTAGGTTATGGATGTGTGTTGATGCAACGTCAAAAGGTTATAGCTTATGCATCTAGGCAACTTAAGAATCATGAAGAGAATTATTCAACCCATGATTTAGAATTAGGAGCTATAATTTTTGCTCTTAAAATTTGGAGACATTACCTTTACGGTAGTAAGTTTACCATATTCACTGATCATAAGAGTTTAAGGTATGTTTTCGGGCAAAAGGAGTTGAATATGAGACAAAGACGTTGGATGGAATTTCTTAGTGATTATGATTGTGATATCCAGTATCATGAAGGAAGAGCAAATATAGTGGCAGATGCTTTAAGCCGAAAGTATCATGAAAAGTCAAAAAGGGTACGTTCTCTTAAATTAAATCTGCAAGTAGATTTAAATGATCAGATAAGAGAAGCACAAGAGTCAGTTATCAAGGAAGATACTGAAAAGTTAAAAGGTATGTTAAAAGAATTGAAACAAGGAACGGATGGAATTTGGAGATTCCATGAAAAGAGAATGTGGATACCTAAATTAGGAAATCTACGTAATCGTATATTAGAATAAGCCCATAAGTCTAAATATACGATACATCCAGGAAGTGATAAAATGTACCAGGATTTAAGGAAAAATTTCTGGTGGATAGGAATGAAAAAGGACGTAGCAGTTTATGTTTCTAAATGTTTGACTTGTTCACAAGTCAAAGCTGAACACCAAAAACCCTCAGGTTTGTTACAGCAATTAGAAATGCCAGTTTGGAAATGGGAATTTATAACCATGGATTTTGTTACTAAATTACCCAAAACTAGGAAAGGAAATGATACAATCTGGGTGATTGTAGATAGGCTAACCAAGTCAGCTCATTTCTTACCAATGAAGGAAACAATTAGTATGGAACAATTATCTAAATTGTATGTAAATGAAATTGTTTCTTTACATGGCATTCCTTTATCAATTGTTTCTGACAGAGATAGTCGATTTACATCTCATTTCTGGTCAAGTTTCCAAAAGGCAATGGGAACCAAGATAAAGCTAAGCACGGCTTATCATCCTCAAACAGATGGACAAAGTGAAAGAACAATTAAGACAATGGAGGACATGCTTAGAGCTTGTGTAATTGATTTTGGAGGTAATTGGGATGAACACTTACCTTTGATAGAATTTTCTTATAATAATAGTTATCACACAAGTATCAATGCTGCACCATTCGAAGCACTTTACGGACGAAAGTGTCGAACCCCAGTATGTTGGGCAGAAATTGGGGAACAGCAACTATCTGGACCTGAGATAGTACAGGAAACAACTGACAAGATTATTCAAGTCAAGGAACGACTGAAAGCAGCACGTGATCGACAAAAGAGTTATGCTGATAATCGATGCAACCCCTTAGAATTTCAAGTAGGAGATAAAGTATTGTTAAAGGTCTCTCCTTGGAAAGGAGTGGTAAGATTTATAAAACGGGGAAAGCTAAGTCCCAGGTATGTTGGACCTTTTAAAATTATTAGAAGAATAGGACCCGTAGCCTATCAGCTACAACTGCCAGAGGAAATGGCAGGAATACATGATGTGTTTTATGTATCTAATCTTAAAAAGTGTTTAGCTGATGAATCACTGATAGTGCCTCTTAAGGATATAGAGGTAAATGAACAACTCAAGTTTGTAGAAAGACCTCTACAGATTGAAGACATGAAAGTCAAGAATCTCAAACACAAGAGATTAGTTCTAGTCAAAGTGAAGTGGGACTCCAAAAGAGGACCTGAGTACACATAGGAACTCGAGTCAGAAATGAAAAGGAAATATCCGCACTTGTTTCAGTAGATCTCGAGGACGAGCTCTAAAACAAGGTGGGGAGAATGTAACAACCCTCGGTAAAACCAACACCCTTATAAATATTTATTACATCCTATTATATGTTAGAATGTCCCAATACGTCTTATATTACACCCGTATGCGAAAAACCGAGCCCGTATTATGTTATAGTTTATAAAAATAAAATAAAAACATGAAATGTAAGTTGAGGCGGGCCGCATAGACCCACCCCACACATTTACGTGGGCCGTATGAGAGTGTGACCGGACTCCGCTGAAACCTTTAGTTGAAGCGGGCCGCGTAAGGGTTATGCTTAGTTAACGCGGGCCGCGCGGACTCGTGAAACGCGGATACACCCAGAGGCCGACACGTGTCATGATCGTGGCGGTCTAGTGAACGACTCAGCTAAGCTACTGCGTTGACTGGTGTTGACGCGGGCCGCGTAAGGGTGCCCTGTCTTTTACGCGGGCCGCGACAGGACTGAAATCAGCAACTATATAAGAAGGCCATCAGTCTACGTTTTCCGTCGCTCATTTCTTTCTTTCAATCTCGAAATTATGTAGAGAAGTTATAATATTTCGGGTATTATACCCCTAATTAGCGAGGTTCTGCTCCGTTGTAAGTATTATAACCCCAGTTTCATAATAGTTACGCTGCCCGATTGATTTAGGGTTCCGTAACAACTGCCGTGGTTCTGCCCGACGTAGTTGTTGGAATGCCGTCTCGGGGAGGGTATCATTAATAATTTCAAAGGTTTATGGTACTAACCAATGTACATTTGTATAAATTATAGATTAAAGCCAGGAAACCCTTACGAAAAGCCTAAGACAGCAATGTGAGTTTATCCTCTTTTTGTTAATATTTTTGGAATACTTTACAAAACCTTAAATGTTTTACAATGCGATTAAGCGGTGATTGAGTCTTTGTAGTTCTTCAATTACTGCCGGTATTATGGGGTTTTGTATACAAAATTTACTACGAGTAGTAGTAAGTCTGAATGACAGTGCATTACCATTGGACGACGAGTTAGCCAATGGGTAATTTGACCATAGCCATAGATCCGGTCGAGTGGCAAATACTGAATGAGTAATTGTGTAGAAATAAACAATGTGATCGCTCTCAATACTGTTTTAATTGATAAAATGTTTCTTGATTAAACTGGGATTCACTCACCAGTATTTCCGACTGAAAAATGCTTTTAAAACGCGTTACAGGTAACACAATGTGAACAGCCAATTAATGAAAAGCCAGCTGGAGAGCACTGAAGGCTTGGGAAAATGTGGATATAAAAGTTACCTAATAAACGATGTTTTAAATTCAATAATATATGGTTTGTCCCTATAAATGTATTGTAATAAGAAACTTGGGTTTTGCCCATGTATTTATTAATATCAAGTATGGTGGTTTTACTCTGATAAACATTTCCTAACTACGGTCCTGATGTAAATTCCGCTGCAAGACTAAATAAACTGATACCACCAAAATCTGTTATCACGTCCGCCCGTTCCCGGGGATCAGGGATCGGGGGTTGTGACAGATATTATCGAGATCCATATCAACATTGCTTTTCCCCTAAAACAAAATAACAAAAATATGATAAAGTAAAATACATTATACGATACAAAATACAATTTAAAATTTTTAAAAATATAGTAAATTATGTTATTAGTTCATATAAACCTTTGGAAGAACAATTTGATCACCACAAACAACCTTTGACTTCCCCTCCGTGTAAAACTTCAAAATAAATGAATAACAAACAAATAAGGGTATCATGAAATAATTAATAGAATCTATACAATATATAAACAAACTTACAAAAAATATTACATGACATTCAGATGTAGCAGACGGAGTATTTTTCAAAGCATCATTCTTTGTATTCCAACATCCTTGAACTACATAAAATAAAATAGTAGCACAATTAAATAGTATACATATGTAATAGATATAATAAAATCTTTTAATAATTTGAAGTTATACACTTACCAGGTTCTTAGCTTCTCCCATCTCAATTTGAGCAGCTATAAGTCGATCAAATTTGGAGTCATCAGTATCCTAACAAATGAAATCATAAGTTTAAGAAAAAGAATTCAACAATGTAGTGGTTGTTAAAGTTTCTTAGTATATATTAAAAAATAGTTACATACATTAAAAATAGACTCAAAATTTGGAAGTTGAAAGTCACCAACACTATCACCAGAAAAACCTTCTTCAACATGACTTTCATTAGTCTCTTGCTTCTCCTTGTATTTAGACTACATACAATCATTCAACGTAAGATAAGACTAAAAAGATAGTATTAATAAATTATATAACACTAACCGCAGTCAATAAATCAAATCCTTCGTCTCCATAAATAGAATCGTCCAAAACAAGAACTTCAACTTTCTTGAAATATATTTCAGTACCTGTCAATTGATTAAAAATAGATACCTCGAAAGTTTTATATCCAATACTCGTAAACAACATAGTAGACCGGGTATCTAACGAAAGATCGTGAATCAGCTTAGAGAAACCACCAGTGAAGGCGCTTCTGTCGGGCCATCCCTCCATCTTAACATTCCAATACCTATTTCCAACATACAGAGTTGCCTCACCACCTTTAAAACTTTTCCCGTAAAAATCTTTCCGTAATTTGTCCGCCAGAAACTGAAAATTATTTACAAAATAACATAAAGAAACAAAAAAAAAGGAAAATTTTATAAAACAGAGTTATTAGATTATACATATGACTTACAATACATGTATCATCAGGAGCAACATTTGAGGTGAAGGAGTTCTCAAAAACGCATGATTTAAATAGAGAAACATAAAATGTTGATGTTCCAATAGCCTTGACCAATAGATAATCATTCTTTTTTAGACCAGAATCTTTAACGAATTTGGTGAATCCATCACCCAAGACAGGTCCAGAAACATTTCTTTTAAGTGTAACGACCCATGATAAGTCATCATCAATAAGTTCAATACATTGACCATATGGAACTTTTCCTCCCCACAATAAGCTTGAGAAATCAGAAGGTATTTCCTATGAATCAAAACAAAAAACATCAAAGCTTAAATAACTTATTGTCTGTTGAAAAAACAAAAACCAAAGAAACATACCAAAAATATTGGATGACAGTCATCAATCAACTTTAAAAACGAAGGAGACTTGTTGTTAGGATCCATAACTGCAAAGGAAGTAACCAATTTAAAAAAAAAATATAACCGTAACCTATTTATAGAAACAATGTCTAATTACAGAAACAGACTTATAATTCCAAATTCAAAAATTAACATTAAAAATAGTACTTTGTTTATAGAAAAAAAAATTTAAAAATAAATTAAAGGTATCTTAAAAGCTAAATTGAAAAAATGATAACTGACAAATCAAACTATATGAACTTGAAAACACTGTTAATTTAATAAGAATAAGGCAGACTATATATATAAAAAAACAAACAATACCAATAACATTTAAGTAACCTATTTTGGTCGACGAAAAGTCCGAGAAGGAATGTGACAAAAGACTGAAGAGTTCACCATGAGAAAATACAAACCATAAAACATTCAGAACATATATTATTAATTAAAAAAATACGAACAGAAAGTATAAAATTAAATATGATAAACTTAAAAAAGATAAAAGAAGTATAAGATTTAACTAAACTCTGTTGCTTGACGAATGGTGGGATTCCGATTGTTATCACGGAGTTAGGGATTCACATGGAAAAAAAATCAACAAAAATCAGTAACTGCGATAAATGTGGAAGAGATGATTAACAAAAACCCGGAAACTTGATTTTGTTTGCAACAAAAATCAACAAAAACCTCTGATCTAGATTTTGGTTTAAAACAAAAAATTAAACATGTTCAATCGCTTAAATTAAAGATGAATACTACATAAACAACAAAGTAAAACAACATACCTTCAAGATTTATGGTCGGATCTACAAAAATCAGAACAAAGAAGAAGTTAATAGAAGTAGAAACAATGTTTATAAAATCAACTTTAAATAGAATGGAATAACATAAAATCAAACTCCGATCTTGATTCAGAACATATAATAACAAATATTTAGCTTCGATTTAGTGTATTTACCTTTGATCTTGGTTCAATATTGTAAATCCGGTGAGATGATGAAAGACTCTAGAAGAAAGAGAAGAGAGAAAAGGGTAAAGTTGCGGTACGTATGAATGATTGTTATCACAATTGACCTAGCTTTTAAATGATCCGAATATAGGCAAAAGGTGTATTTGGAAACAAAAAACCCGACCCAAATGCATTTGGATCCCGCCTCTTTTGTGATAAAATAGTGATTTTAGAATTGTATTCTCAATTCCCTCCTAAACTCAAAATCCACATCCACCAAAAGTTGCCACATCATCAAAAATGGCCAAAATCAAATGCCACCTAGCCCAAATCCATCTCATTTATATATATATATATATAGGGGAGGGTTTAAATGAGAACGCTAAATATTGTGAGAACCGTGAGAACAAATGAAAAAATCGCGAGAACTTGGTCAAAAACGAATCAAATTCAAAAAAAATTTCTACACTTATCATTATTATTCGAATACAATGTTAGAAATTTAATTTACACGTTTAAATTTACGTGAATTCGTAAATAAAGAAAATTTACACATGTGTAAGTTTGCCATTTACACATGTGTAAATCTGTTATATTTACACATGTGTAAAAATTCTAAAAAGAGTGATTTTGAAAGGAGAAATGAATTATTTGATGTTCAAAATTATTTTTTTGATGTTGTATCTTAATTACAATGAGTTTTGTATTAAAAAAATTGGTTTTGATTGGTTTTTTCATTCGTTCTCACGGTTCTCGCAATATTTAGCGTTCTCAAAATAACCCTCCCCTATATATATATATATATATATATATATATAGAGTAGGAGTTGGGTGGAAAGTCTATTTTTCCTAGAAAGTCTAGGAAGGAATAAGAATTGGACATGTGTCATTGAGGGATTTTAAGTAGAAGGGCTATCATGTAATTTCACATTTTAATTTTATTTTTGGAATGTATCTTCATTAACTAAAATTCCATGATTTTCGGAATTTTTATTATTTTCGAATTCAAATCTGGAAGTCAATGTGTTCATTAACTAAAATTCCATGTCACACTACATCGCATATTCCATTGTTCAGAAGATTACTGGAATTTATCAGCATGTTCTTGGTGCTGTGTTTTAACAGTTTGCAGGGCTAAAGTCAATTTTTTTATAGATCCCACAATATAAAGATGGTAAAACACAGTGTATGAATCTGATTGCTGTTAAAACACAACTGTATGAATCTGAATGCTAAAACACAACTGTATGAATCTGATTGCTGTTAAAACACAACTGTATGAATCTGAATGCTAAAACACAAGTGTATGAATCTGCTTGCTGTTAAAACACAATTGTATGAATCTGTTTGCTATTAAAACACAACTGTATGAATCTGAATGCTAAAACACAATTGTATGAATCTGCTTGCTGTTAAAACCCATATGTATGAATCTGGATGCTAAAACATAACTGTATGAATCTGAATGCTAAAACACAACTGAATGAATCTGCTTGCTGTTAAAACACATCTGTATGAATCTGCTTGCTGTTAAAACACAATTGTATGAATATGTTTGCTGTTAAAACACATCTGTATGAATCTGCTTGCTAAAACACAACTGTATGAATCTGCTTACTGTTAAAACACATCTGTATGAATCTGTTTGCTCTTAAAACACATCTGTATGAATCTGAATGTTAAAACACAACTGTAGGAATCTGTTTGCTGTTAAAACACATCTGTATGAATCTGAATGCTAAAACACAACTGTATAAATCTGCTTGCTGTTAAAACACAACTGTATGAATCTGTTTGCTGTTAAAACACATCTGTATGAATTTGAATGCTAAAACACAATTGTATGAATCTGCTTGCTGTTAAAACACATCTTAAAAAAAATGGAGATGATAAGAACAATATTTGAATGGTGATGATGAACTCGGAGATGGTGGAGATGGAGAAGTGTTTTAATTTGATCTGGTGCTCTCCATCGTTTCTAAAGTTATCTTCTTCCATGATTGTAGTTATTTTTGGTAGGGATTGGGGTTTCCAAGATGGGTTTGGAGAGAGAGAGGGAAAATCGCTTGAATTTAGGAACTGGGCGGTTATCTAATTGATTTAAAACACGGTCATTGACAAAATTGCCCCTACTCATTTAAAACAATCAATTAATTAAACTCAAATATTACAAGATTGCCATTGATTTAATCTCAACCCTTAAACACACCAATCGGATGGACCAGATCGCTTCCTAGACTTTCTAGGAAAAACACACTTTCCGTGCGAACCCTACTCTATATATATATATATATATATATATATATATATAGGGGAGGGTTATCTTGAGAACACCAAATTTTGTGAGAACCATGAGAACAAATCTCATTCATAGATCATCCTAAATTAATGGCTAAGATTAGTTGTTTTTAAATGAAAAGGAAAAAAGCTGAATTAAAATAGAAAAGGGTATTATTGTCCAAACACACAAAATCCATCTTCTCGAATCATTCACCAAACGCAGCAACGGATTCTCCTTCCCCATTCCGCGCTCCACCGAAACCCTCAACCGTTGATATCTGCACCAAAGACACCGACGAACACTCGATTTGAAGCTCAAAAATCTGCTGATTCATCCACTCGGTACGCCTCTCATCTTCCCCCATCTATCTGTTATGCAATCGCACCACTCGAAACCTACTTATAGAGTCCGATTTTGTGCTTTTTGGTCAATATTTATGTGTTATACACTCACTCCATAGTTTGTCGGTCAGTATATATATACATTCACCTCTGATTGCTATGCATTCCTTGTGATTTTGCTGGTACTATAAATTGTTTATTGGCTATGTAGTTCAGATCTTGTCTTGTTACATATTAGGTTTTGATTATACACTTGTTGAAATAATATTTTGTGGCTCTTAGTCGAAATAATATTTGAGGATAACATGTTGAGTAATGTAGTAATAACGGTTAGTGTAATTTTTGGGGTTGAACATGATAAATAGGACGATGATTTGGGGACTATATGCAAGAGTGTATTGATGATGAAATGGTAAAAGAAACGCTGTGTTTGCATAATAATTGGTTCATAAGGATTTGGTATGTTATTATGAGATTACAGCAAATTGTGAATGTTATAATAATGTGGAAAAATATAAATATGCTACTAATTAGTGTTGAATTCGGATTTGCATATGTATTTGTTAAAATATGTTAACAAAATTGTTCATAATTTAACTGATCAGGACTGTAGTAGATATGTAATGTGTGTATATAGGTTTGAATAGATAGCTGAATTAAGTGGAATGTAGATAAATTCACATTGATGAGTGTGTAACTATTTGAGTGGGGATTCAATATTGTATTGACTGAATGGTAGAGGAGAATGAAATCAGAAATATATGCAGCATCTTTATGGGCCTACGTTCATCATTCTCACATACGAAGGCAAGTAAAATTACCCTTCTATCCAGCCAAACGCCTCGAGAAACAAAGCTGCTAACATCCTACCAGCAGGGCACAATTGTCATATTCGAGCGGGTTTCAAGTTTCAACCCAGAAAATTTCCAAAGCCCATTTTATGTGCTTCAACTTTAAGAGACTTGAGGTACTTAACAGCTTCATCAAGAACATCCACTGTGTTCGTTTCCGCGTTACCACCAGGAATAATTCCTCTAAGAGACTTCACCATCTTTTTCATCTTCTCACGCTTTCCCGAACTACCGTTTGACCCATGAGACGACGTTGACCCGACCCACTTGTTTCTTTGTCTCGAAGAGCAAGAATCAGATGTATCGTACGTGTCATCTCCATATGTCTGTGCTGTGCTAACCTCGTCGCCTTCATAGCTCAACAATGCATCAATATCCGTCGAATCTTCTTCTGTAACCCTAGGGGTATATTTGTCTTTTTGCATCGGTGCAGTGTTTATACCAGGGTTGTACATGACCTGGTTACAGTTATCCGTCCTGTCGAAAATTACGTAGTTTCTCGGGCAATCCCATGATGGATGTAAGTCAACGTTTTGACCAAAAAACGAGCCCATTTGATCTTGATGTTGCGGGATGAGTAGTGCATTGTAATACTGTTTAATTTTGGACTGGTTGATGCGTTGATTGTTGTATATTTGTATTCGTTGGGCTATTTTACTTTCTTTCTGAGTTTACTCGTATGTTTACTGATGACTTGACTTGAATAGACTGCTTTTGGAAGTCTAATGGTATTGTTATCAGAAGATTCTACAGGAGAAAAAGGAAGAATGGCAAGTAAGCATCCTAAAACATTAATCTCGGATTTATAAAGATATATTGTTGAATATGATGTATTAATACACTATATTTACAGGTCGGAAAAGTCCACGGATATTAAGGATTAAAGCAAAAAGTTTCTCAAATACAAAAACAAATCCAGACATAATTGATGACGATAGTTCTGAGACCAATGACGAAACAGGCAAGTAACAAAAAATATTTTATATCAAATAATTACTTGAATAACAGTTTTGAAAGCAAACAATAAATTTTGTCGACTTTTGGTTACAGATTCTGAAGTGTCATTGGCTGTGGATCGAGTTAATACATTATCAGAAATGGATGCTAAACTAGAAAGACAATTAGGTAAGACAAATGCATTTTCATAGATCATTAAATAAATAAAATAAACTTGTGGTTAAATTCTTTGATTTCAACAGAAAGTTCAGTGAATCTGAAGATGGTTTTAAGAAGACAAAGGAATGAGATGATTAAAGAATTGCTTGCAGGTTTGTAATAAAACACATCATAAAGTTAGATGTTTACACATGTGTAAATAGTCATAGTTAATATTGAATTTGTGTAATTAAGACACTTACACATGTGTAAATAAGTTGTTTACACATGTGTAAGTAAGTTGTTTACACATGTGTAAGTAAGCTGTTTACACATGTGTAAGTAGGTTGTTTATACATGTTTTTAACTACTTTCTATTGTTTTAACAGAAAAAAAGGAAAAACAGATGGGGAAAAAGGTTGCTGAAAAACAGACAAATAAACTCGAAGTTGCCACATGTGAAGGTTTGTAATATAAAAAATATATAATAAAAGTTTACACATGTGTAACTAATCTATTTACACGTGTAAGTAATCTGTTTACACATGTGTAAATAAGTTGTTTACACATGTGTAACTAATCTATTTACACAAACATGTGAAAGTGTAATCTGTTTACACATGTGTAAATAAGATGTTTACACATGTGTAAGTAATCTGTTTACACAAACATGTGAAAGTGTAATCTGATTACACATGTGTAAATAAGATGTTTACACATGTGTAAGTAATCTGTTTACACATGTGTAAACATGTGTAAATATGTTGTTTACTGTAAATAAGATGTTTACACGTGTAAGTAATATGTTTACACATGTGTAAGTAATCTGTTTACACATGTGTAAGAAATCTGTTTACACATGTGTAAATCATCTTGGTTAGCGTTGAATCAGAGTGATCAATAAGTTTACACGTATGTAAATCATCCTGGTTATTAATGAATTTGAGTGATTAGTCAATCTACACATGTGTAAGTAATCTAAGTTGATAATTAGTGATTAAGATGTTTACACAAACTGCTACTAATGCATATTACTTAAGAAAGTGGTTTAAAATAGTTTTGTGTATAATTTGAAATAGGAGGCAAAAAGAGGAAAAGAAAAGAAGCGGTTACGAACAAGGCAACAAATCAAAAAAAGAAGAAGTCTGCTGAAGCGGTTACGAAGAAAGCGAAGATTACAAAAACCGCCAAATCCACAAAAAGGAAACCGAAAACAAATGTTAGGGAGCCTTTACTTTTCAGCATAAGAACAAGATCAGTAAAAGTCTTGTTACTCGGTTTCTAATGCCCCTAAGAATGCGGATAATTTTTCATGGCTGCTTCAGTTTGGACTAGGTCACTATGTCTTGCCATCGACAAGAAACCATCGACAGAAAATACTTCTTAGGCATGCCTCGTGTTGCTTGGAACTTTTATAATTTCCTGTAACATTGATAGGATATGCGAGTGTATGTATATTACTCTAAGTCATGTTCGGTTCTTTTGTACCCCGAGACAGGGATGCATGGTTTCGTATTTTTAGTCCCCAAAGCATGTTTTGGGGATGATACGGGGGGAATGCCCCCAAAATGGTTTAATTATTTTTTGTGTGTTTATATAGTTTGTCGGGCGATGCCCTTTATCCAAAAAAAATGAAAAGAGAGACTAGTTTCTATTTTGAATCATGACTTGTTTTCATGTTATCATGCATACTGCGTGTTGAGGATTATGACTTTTGTTTTTATGTTATCGTTGACACTGTATCTAAAAGATTATATGACTTGTTTGGAAAATTGAATACTTTTGATGTGTGGATAATACTCTTTTGGTTTAAATCCTACATGTTGGTAAGTAAAATACTTACTATATTTGCATAAAAATATAAATCGATATGTAACAATGAAGATTTTACACATATGTAAATCAGCTGCACATTATGTAAAAGAGACCCAAATATGTGACAGAGAACAGTTACACATGTGTAATTCAGTTGTACATATGTAAACGTACATCAATAGATGACAATGAATAGTTTACACATGGTAAATCAGTTGCACATATGTATTACAAACAGAGAAATGTGATAATGAAGAGTTTACACATGTGTAATTTAGCTGCACATATGTAAAATAAACACAAATATGTGATAGAGAATAGTTTATACATGACATGTAATTCAGCTGCACATATGTTATACATATATAGATATGTAACACTGAGCAATTCACACATGTGTATATTGGTTACACACATGTAAAACTGAGACAAATATGTGATAGCGAACTATTTATGCATGTGTAATTCAACAATAGATATTTAAAACAAACAAAGATACGTGACAATGAAATATGAACCAGATTTGTTTATTAAATGCATATTTCTATCTCAAATGTAACGAAATTGATTGTATAAACAACCCATAAAAATGAAGGTTAATATCATAATAATACATGACATTCACATATTTGTAGAACATACACTTACACATACGTACAATCAACTGTTACATATATATAAATATGAATAGACACATAATAATCCTTGCAGCACCATCAACATTCTCATCCATCCGATGCAGCCTTGCAGACAACTTTTTCACTTCAGTATCACGTACGTACGTATACATATATGCCCTCGTATCTTCTAGCATTGAAATGGTCTTTTACAATAGTAGCATATGTCAAAAGTCTTTAAATATGACTCGTGTCGATTAACAATCATAGCTCTCGTTCGCCAGTTATGCTTTTTCAGACCCCACTAGTACCGATATGGTTTTCGCCACCGGCTAGTGACACCGAACATATCTACACATGTGTAAGACCTATTACATAATAATAAATGAAATTTAGTTAAACTAAAAAAGGTTTGATACAAACTATCACTTACATAAACATAATAAATTAGTTTAAACAATGTTTTAGCTTATAGGATACTGAATTTATAATAATGTTTTTGACCACTGGAACTTTATTTAAACTATGCAAATTAGAAGCAAAACGCAAAACTCACTTTGGCATTTTAACAAACAGGTTATGTGCATTGAGAAAGGACACCACAGTCATTCCTTTCCATGCCCATATTTTATCCTTAAATTCAACAAAATCAAGACATTTAATGGAAAAGAAGAACCAATTAACCAAAAACTAATCCTTTATCATCATCATCTAACTAATAACCAAGTGCCCATTGTCAAGATTTCAATACAGGTCATAAAAAATATGTTAGATAGCCACCTAAAATCAGTAAATCTACAATCACGATTATGAATAAACAATGAGTATGACTCAAAACTGGTTATCACTGTAGAACCGCCTAGTATTAAAATCCATATTCACCAAATCACCCAAAATTGATAAAACAAAACAACAATTAGGTAAAGTTCAAGAGTCAAACAACAAATATACAATGGTAATTGTAGAAAACTAACGAAAACAAGCGATTTAAACACAAACTTCAAAACAGAAATCGATTGATACCTGGCTTACACGATTCAAGGACTAGTCCATAAAACCCATAGATCGATTAGCTCATTCAGTTAGATTTTATAAGCCCTGGAATCATTGAAGAAATCATACGATTGAAGAAATCGTTGAAGGAATCAGACCTGCGTGATTTCCTTATTTTGGTTTTGATGATAACGTGATTTCATTATTTGGAATCTGATGATGTTTAGGTTAAATGGAAAAGGGGGTTGTATAATTACCAATTTAACCTTTTCATTAAAACACAAGAGATATAAATATGTGGCTGAGATTTGTTCTCATGGTTCTCACAAAAAAATGGGTGTTCTCATTTAAACTCTCCCCTATATATATATATATATATATATATATATATATATATATATATATATATATATATATATATATATATATATATATATATATATATTAAAAAAAAATCAAGAAAAGAAAAAATATATAATTTAAAGTGTAGCATAAATTACGAGGTGTATAGGATGAATTACGAGCTGTGTAGGATAAATTTCAATATGTGTAGGATTAATTTCAAAACGTGTAGGATAAATTTTGATGTGTGTAAGCCAAAATTTAAGTATGGAGAATGATAGTGTTTATGACTAATTAATTATTCAAAGATAATAATAAATGAGTTGAGAGAAAAACTATTTAAGATTTTACATTTATACCATTTGTTCTTTTTTTCTTAACTTAATTTTCTTCTCATTCTCAAATGAACCTTTCCCTATACAATTATGGGGATAAACTTCATTTATATCACACCAACTCCAACTTTTATCACATTGTGCCATTTCTACTCAAGAGTCAAAAGCCTTTACGGTCGATCTAGGATAGATACGTTCATTTACGATGATACCTCTATGCAAATTTTGCGCATTCGTCTTTTGGGTCATTTGATTGAACAAAAGAGTGTTAGAGCAAGCATATAGCTATCTTTAAGAGATATTTACTTTTAACGTTGTCAAAATAGACAATTAATATCGGGCATTTACAACAAAGTGTAAGATTAAATATATTATGTTTAATATTTAATCTAGTAGCCATTATAATCATTTACATAATATAGATCAAAATATATTATAACCTATTAAATAATTGTTGATGGACCATATTACCCTTATTAACTAATTAGGTTTCCTCCTGGGTGCTTATATAAGGAGAATTATGTGGAGGTTGAAGGGTTAGACATTTACACATTAGACACAACCCTAATAACACATAACATCAATTCGACCTCCATCTCCATAACTGAATCCCCTATTCGGTTTCTTAGCCACCATCATTAGTCAGCACCCTAAGGAGGAACCAGACCAAGATGACAATCATGTCAAACCTTAATTGATGCGACTCCATCTGGATTCTTTGCTAACCTGTGTTGATGCAACCAAAGGTATGTTTTCATGTTTTCCATCATGTCTAAACAGAACTGATCAACATGTGGTATCAGAGCATATGTTGATTAGTCAGTTCTGTTTTCGTATCCATTATTCTGGGATCAAAAATCTGGAAAACGAAATTGTTAAAGCCTTGAAAAGTCATGACTGTTTTCGAGTTTTGTTGCCGAAATCACTGTTTTCGGAAGTTAATGTATTAATGTTTTGACTCGAAATCATAATGGACAAACCTAATATTCGAAATCTGTTAACAAAATTCTTAAAATTTAGATTTCGGAACCCAGAATTATGTTTTTTATTTTTTAGGGTTCATAATGTTCTTATGTTCTTATGAGAAATTCGAATTTTTCCTTTATGATTTGGAATGTGATTTGAATTGTTAGATGTTTCCCTAATTTTGATCTATTCTTGTCCATTAAGTTTTTTCGAAATCTGTTAAATGATAAACATATATGATTTCGAAATTTAGTGATAAAAATAGATCAATGTTAATAATTGGAAACTATATCTCTATTCATAATTTTCGAATTTTAGTTATGTTATCACAACAAACAGCCTTAAAGAGAGGATTCGAAATTAAATAGCTTAAACATGTCGCACAAGATTGGATCACATAAGTGATAATCTGATCGCATAAGAAAATCGCACAAAAATCAGATTACATAAGAGATGATCCAATCGCACAAGACAGTCGCACAAAATTTGTACAACTCATTAAGCACATGGTACAAGTTAAGACTGCATAATCGCACAAGAATTGTGGATCGCACAAGACTAGTGGATCGCACAAGACTTGTGGATCGCACAAGATCTTACTAATCACACAAGGCATTACTGATCCACAAGTTTTGGGCCTTAATGATCGCACAAGTACTTGGGCCTTATTGATCGCACAAGTGTTTGGGCCTTAACGATCGCACAAGGCATTACCTATCGCACAAAGCATTACTGATCGCACAAGACTCGAAACCTCATTATTTTTTTACCTATCGCACAAAGCATTACTGATCGCACAAGTTCGATCCGCGCTAACGGGTGGTTTGCTATTAAATAATTGGTTTTGTAATTACTTAGCTAATTAATAAGGATCAAATAATGTTTTACAAAACCAAAATAGCTTAACTTGAATGAGCTTCTGATATATCATTTCTGGCCAAAGCTGACTTGATACATCTACTTATCATTCAAGTATTACGAAAGCTATGTTGTGTATGCATCATAAACATGAATGTCTTAATTTCTGGCCAAAGCTGATTTTAATTCATTCATAGATGGCATACTCAACAAGTGCATAACTAAAGTGATTGTTTCAATTCTGGCCAAAGCTGATTTGTTACAACCACTTTGCACATATGCTTAAATGATTACACTTCTGGCCAAAGCTGTTTTGTCTTCATTTAAGTAGAATTTTTTAGCTAAGTCTATTATTTTGATGTTAGTAATAGACATATCACAATCTCTTCACATAATGATCCTTAGATTAATGATCCTTAATTAAGTTTTATGATCATTTCGTCTGCCTTATTCTTAGTACCCATATTTTTACTCACTGTAATTTTCTTCTATTAATCTATATCTGATCCACTCTAATTCTTAAAACCTAAAATGTTTGCTTTATTTACAGTTTCTATAAGAATTAGCTCTTAAATTAAATCCTTGATTATTTCCTTAGACACGATAATCCTATTGCTCTCTTCTGATAAAGATTATAAAGAAGAAAGTTAGAGCATGATGAATAGGATAAATCGAACATGATGTCTTTTATGATAATCAAGATCTCTCTAACGTAAATGCTATCACTAAAGCTATTCCAGATTAAGTCTTTCCTAAGACTAATCTATAATTTTGGAATAATCACTAGAACTCCTAAGATGCATGCCTTAATTTGAAACTCTAAACTATAAAGTTAAGTGGTATATGTGAATACATTATAATGTACAAAACCATGACCCATAAAGTTAAGGGCTTACGCATGAAAATAAGTACATTTTTCCAGTACATTACATATTAAGATTTTCACTTGTACATTTTGATGCCTTATAAATCAACTATAACACTCAAAATACCAAAGTATAACGAGTGTGTTGATAAGCAACATATGTACAAAGAAATAAATGTTTAAAGCTGGAAAATAAGTTGTTATTCACCTTACAACCACTAAAACGTTTAAAAGAGTATTGTTCGAAGGTCCATAGACATAATTACAAGTGCTAATTCCAACATTAAGGTTCTTCTAGGGAAAATCTCATTGCATAATTATGTCATTAGACTAGACATAAGCAACGAGACTATCCATTATTCCAAAGAACAGTTGGATAAGTTAATTAGGTAGTCACTTACTAATGATATTTAAGTCTGATAATTTTAATATTCCAATTAACACATGATTAGTTGACTCTAGTTCCATACGTTTCCTTACAAGAACTCGACAAATAACTAACATGAGAGTTAGTGACAAAATTAGTTGTTAAGGCTATAAGAACCATAATAAGCAGTCTTCTAACAAAGTTTTTCGATACATTACATATTCTGATTATTAATCAGAGTACAGTATCATTACTTAGGCTATGTCATGAAGGTTGTGAGGTTTGAATAGTCAACATAAAGTCACACTTATCTTAAACTCTCATCTTATTTGTTCTAAATATCTGGATAGAAACATTACTAAAATGAAACTAGATGATACCTTACGTTTTCACAACTTTTGTTATCATGCAAATGAGAATTTGACAAAAGGAAAATGAGACTTATAACTTTCATCCATTATAACCGAAATTCATGAGGAATCATGACATGGTTAATGAGGATGATTATTCAACTAATCTCATTCTAAGTGATTTTAAATCATGACATTAAAGCCCTAAAATATAACTTAGCTTAAGGAATAAGTATGGGTCCATCATAAGTCATTCATTGACATTCGTGGAACTTATTCCAAATGGAATATTCAGACATAATTCATTTATCATTTAAAAGACTATCAACTTGTATCTAAGTTTTGTCGCCTATGGCCCACGTTCTTAGAAGAAATCTATTCATGTATGTACTTATTAAGATTTCTATTAAATATGTCCCTGAGTTTTCTTATGATATTTGGACATTAAAGAAATCAAATAAAGTCTAACGTATATATGATAGATTCCCACGTCACGTACCTCATTGAAACTTCTCTTGTAGCATTTCTAGAGATATCAAAGATCAGTGGGAGCATTAAGTGTCTTCATAATAACTTGCAATAGTTGCAAGAGGTGGGGGAGTGAAAATTTTACATTACCTAAAATTGCACCTCTTGTACAAGACACCGCTCCATCACGACACTGTTCTATCAAAACTTATCTCCTTAAATCTAATGCTACTCTTACAAAAGTTTCATTGTTACTTAATTGTGGGCACACTTAGATTTCTTACCTAACAAGAGAAATCACAACGACTAACGTCATTAATTTGTGTTTCTCTATTAGAATTTGTTGGTCGTTACATATTGACCCTAAGCATGCTGAGTTCCTAACGTTTTCTAAGGTCAGTGGGAGCAGTCAAAGTCCTTATCATGACTTGCAAGGAATACAAGAGGCGGGGGGAAGAGTGTCATTAAATTTCACTCCGAATTTAACTCCGATTACACCTCTTGTACACCATACTGCACCAACTCTTAAAAACTTAGAATCATGAAAATGATAGCAACCTAACCAAGAGCTAATCCATAAAACTGAAACTTCTAATGAACCCAATAATCAACTCAGGAGGTCATCTAGGTTTAAAAACCTACTAACTTTGATGATTACATAACCTCCCTAATTGAAGTTGAAATGGATTTTGGAAAAGTTTACTGATCAAATCTCTTCTAATTAAACCATTAGTGTCAATCAATCTTCTAAATGGAATAAAACAGTTTTCTAGTAAAACTGATTTTATGTGTTCGTATAACGTTCGGGATTTGATTGAATTACCTAAGAGTATTCATAACTAAACCAAATCCTAATATAAGCATTAAGACACGAAGAAGCTTGATTGATTGTCAAAGGTTGTACTCAGGAAGAGATAAATTATTAAAGAATCTTTATTATATATCTAACAAAAGATTTCTTTGAGGATCATCATTGTTCTAGTAGCTTATAATAGTTTAAAGCTACATTAGATGAACATTAAAAACAATTTTCCATAACAAATGGCTGACACATTTACATGTTCATTAGATAACAACCTAAAGTTTCAAACTGAAGGTTAAAGAACACTTTATTTGTAAGCCAATAATATCCATGTATGGGTTAATGCAAACATTATAATGTGATGAAATCTTAACGTAATTATTTTCATCAAGAATCAAGTGGATTAATGTACCTACCTCAAAATGAGTGGGAGCAACTAAGATAAACTTGTCTATATAGATGACATTCTTTTGACAAGTATGTGTTACATAAGTCAAAGCATTGTTAACACAAATTTTGATATAATAAATCTCAGAGATATCTCTTACGTGATTGATATCATAACATAATGAGATAGACCCAATGGGATATTAGTTCCGTTCCATAAGTTTAACATTAAATGGGTCCTTACGTATGTAACAAACAATACTGCTCTTCCTTTAGAGGATAATATGATAAATGAGATTATTTATTTACGCTTCATTAATTAGAAGCCTTATGTAAGTTCAAGTCTATACTCGTTTAGATATTACTCACATTGCAACACACTAGATATGTCTAGATTAATGTGAAGCATCTAATGGAGTATTACAATATCTTTAAAGAAACGAGAGGCTATGATTTGAAGAAAAAGTGAGAATTAAAACCGGTTTATTACGTTAACTTTGTAATGTTCAAAGATGACAAAATGTAATGTCGGGTATATCTTTATGTTAGCAGACAAAACATATCTCATGGAGGAGTCATAATGCAC
The DNA here is from genome assembly GCA_030545235.1 of Helianthus tuberosus. Taxonomy (NCBI): domain Eukaryota; kingdom Viridiplantae; phylum Streptophyta; class Magnoliopsida; order Asterales; family Asteraceae; genus Helianthus; species Helianthus tuberosus. The sequence goes on along the minus strand of JARYGA010024690.1, from coordinate 20,151 downwards.
TGATATTAACAACCTAAGTTATAACGACATAATATAGTCACTAAATGTTGTTGGAAATTTATCAGTGGACTCATAAGTTTATTAACTCCATATAATTAATGTTTTGAAGACTTAGTGTGATAAAGTCAGCTACCATAACTCCTTGAACAGTAACAGTTCAAGAGGTGCTGCATTAATTTTCGATACGCAATTAATTATTCGTTTATGAACGAATTGAGGAAACTAAGTTTTGTATCGAATACATTCATGATATGCTTAAGGATCCTATAACTGAAGGGCTATTACCCATAAGTCTTATTAAGAGAGCTCAGAGACGGGTATTAATTGATGGCCATGCGCAACTGCATATCGTACTATGAATGACTAAGTATTAGTTGATTTTCCTCATTAGTTTGATTTTGTATGTCTCTAAGAATATGTCAAGCTAGCATAATGGCATATAGACAAATATAGTTACAAATCAAACAAAGGGCTTATGCGTATTTTGATCATGACGATTAGGTTTTAAATTAAGGCTATAGTATGATTAATGGGGGTCCTGAGTCGCATAATGATTCAACGGCTGTATTTTTCTGCTATAGTACTTGTTTAAGGCTAAAATGAGTGTTAACTCCTGATCAGGCTTATCTAATACTCATAGTAAATGATTACTCGGCTAAGTGGGAGAATGTAAGATTAAATATATTATGTTTAATATTTAATCTAGTAGCCATTATAATCATTTACATAATATAGATCAAAATATATTATAACCTATTAAATAATTAGTTGGTAATTGTTGATGGACCATATTACCCTTATTAACTAATTAGGTTTCCTCCTGGGTGCTTATATAAGGAGAATTATGTGGAGGTTGAAGGGTTAGACAGTTACACATTAGACACAACCCTAATAACACATAACATCAATTCGACCTCCATCTCCATAACTGAATCCCCTATTCGGTTTCTTAGCCACCATCATTAGTCAGCACCCTAAGGAGGAACCAGACCAAGATGACAATCATGTCAAACCTTAATTGATGCGACTCCATCTGGATTCTTTGCTAACCTGTGCTGATGCAACCAAAGGTATGTTTTCATGTTTTCCATTATGTCTAAACAGAACTGATCAACACAAAGACGATGAACATGCGACGAGTAGCAGAGAACGAGTTGGAGATTATTTATACTTTTTTTTCCGAAGAACAATTGTAAATAATCATTTCACATGGATCCAATACCCCTTTCAGTTGTTAGCTCAGTTATGTTTGTTTATCTATGTTTAATTATGTTCGTTCATGAACCGTTCATTTATACTATTAACAAATGAACATAAGCAAACATAAACATATTTAATACGAATTGTTGTGGGTTTTCCATATAACAAGTGAACTTTTCTTATTTAACTTTTGTAGCAAGCTTACTCGTCTTGAAATAAGAAAAAAGTTTAGTCTATGTTTTTTAACAAGTGAAGTCAAGTAGTAAGCTTTTAGATTCTTTTAATTGGTTTCCTCCTTGCTTAATACACGCAACAACACGGGATGGAATAATTTTAGTTTCGGTTCATGTCACTCACCTTTTTTTATAATAAGGGTAATTATTTTAAAATCTACTTGATTAATCAACTTTTGTTATACACTACATATAAAAATGCTCTATCAACTTTTCTTATACACTACATATAAAAACGCTCTAGATATACACTTGATTATGCCAAAAGAGTTGCTGTCATAATTTTCAACGTTTTAAAAACGAAATTTACATGGTATGTTACAAAAGTATCTAATGTTAATCCTAAAACAAGTAAAATCTTAGACCGAGTGTTGTCGTTTCGCACTCAGGGGCGTTAAAATTTCAAGTCAGCCGTGGCACCACTTTTACAGGAAATGAGCGTTGATTGAAAGTATTTGAAACACATGGCAGGTAGGGCGTGAAGTAATGGAGAGGGAAGATATTAAAAGGGGATATGGCGGGTTTGCGTCAATGTGGCTCCGACATGATTGGTAATTACGCCGTAAACTATGTAGCACGGGAACGGGTACGGGGCTGGGGTCGATACGGGTACGGGAAACGGCAAAACTAAAAAATTTAAGATACGGGTACGGCAAAAAAATATAAAAAAATTAAATTATATTATAAAACTATTCATACGTAATGAACTTGTCTACGTCTTTCAATCAAAGTTAAACAGATATAGATAAAGTACATGAAATTTTTATTGATAAAAACTCTAACATAGATCCGATTTTTTACCCATAATAGATATATAAACAATTGAAAATGAAAAAAACTTGTGAACCCAAAATTAGAAAAAAAAAACACACACTGTTAAACACGATTGACTATCCAATAATAAAACTCACACTTATGTACCCAATTTAATTAGTTATTTAACACTTGATATAAAATGTTAACTTTAGGGAAATTTAAAATTAAAATTGAACTAAAAGGTTATATTTGTAATTTTATTTAAACTAAAGGGTTTAATGTGAAAATTGGCTTTTATTCATTTGAAAGATCACCACGTCTTCCTCAAACCCCGAAACTTCCATCGCCGCCACACCTGAAACTTCCATCTCTTTCTTCATTGTTTCTTATCATCGGCCGATCTCTTTCTTCAATGTTTTATTTATAGTTAAAACCCTAATTTTAATAAGGAAACATCCCCGAAACGTGGAACTGCCGTCCCCTTATTCCCGGAAACGTCCGGGGGACGTCCCCATGGCGTTTCCGGCGCGTTTCCGTCCCCATGCCGTCCCCGGGACGGGTACTCATGGTTCCATCACGTCCCCGTGCTTCATAGGCCGTAGATGTGATTCCTCTACACATGTTTTTACAAAGGATAATTTATAACAAAAAGGAGATATGAAGATTGGTGTTTGATACTTTTTTTGAATGGCAAATTTTGATCATTGACGGATCACTAGAATGTCATCGTGGCACAGCGGAACCACTAGAGCTGTTTTGGAGTTAATTAATTCCAATTTTAATTACTTTTTTGCAGTTAATTTTGCAAAAAGTTTATAACTTTATTCAAGATTCCACAATAATAATTGATGATTGAAATTGCTTTTAGTGTTTTATTTTGCGTTTTGCAGTTAATTTTGCAAAAAGTTCATATCTGTGATGTTAGTTTTTCAAATTTTTTGACGTTAGTTTTTAGAATTTTTGAGTTGCAGAAGTTAAAAACAAACAATCTTATTCTTGCAGACTACAAATGTTTGGTCCATCTCTTCTGCTACAAATATCTGCAAATGTGGTTTGCAGACTGCAGAAATTTTACTTCTGAAAAACAAACAACATCTAAGTCTTATCTCACTCAAGATGCTACTAAGCTATAATGTGATGTGTCAGAATCGTGTTGATAGTTGAAGATGAAGAAAGTATATACATATATACGTACGATGAACCAAGGGTAGGGAGGGCCCTAAGGGTTTGTTAACTCTCATCTGTCCAATCAGAGACAGTGAAGTGCAGGAAACGAAGTAGGGGTGGATGTAGCAGATCGCATCCCATCCCAGCCCTTGGGGTAGTAAGGGGTGTCAGGGCCTGTTGAATTGAATTAAGTAAGTAGTACGCTTAGGTCTTGGTATCATCAAAGCCGTACGATTTGGTTTTGATGTGTTTGTGTTTATGTCGTCCTTTTTCTCAAGTTTATTGTCCTAATTAAACTCGAGATCCGGATTCTGTTTGACTAAGGATGCAACTTATCGTAATCTTCATCACAATTTTCAGTATATTCAATATTCGGTTTCAAACCAATTAAAACTAGATTTTCTTTCATCATTACACTTAGGTTTTAAGTTGTGTCGAACGTATTTAATACAATTTAACTCGTTTAATGTTTTAAGTTTTAACCAAGGTGTTAGAAGTTTTTAACATCTTAGTTAACTGGTTTCTGCTTCAACGTCATGTTGTTGTGAGAAAATGAGCATGGGAACCTGAGTAGTAGTGTTAACCATCAAACCAACAAAGAGCAGCCGCAACTACCGCCCTAAGTAGTGGCAACCGCTCAACGGTGGGACTACTTCGACTCAAGGATGGCGTGAGTGTGCAAAGTGTCACATTGGGAAAAAAAATACACACCACATAATTTCAAGTTATGAAATCTTCAATTTAAACATGAAATCAAGTTTGTTACTTCAATTTAACCACAACACAAGAATAACTCAAGTTTGGTAGTTAATTAGTTAAATTCGAACCCCAAAAAATATAATAAAACAAAATGCACACCACATAATTTCAAGTTATTGATGTGTTATGTACGCTTTTGTTACATAACTAGCCTAAGATCTCGCGAGCTTCGCTGGTGGCTTAACACAAACATATAATATATACTGGCAATGAGATGAACATTGTAATGAAAAAACTTTTCAATATAAACGTATAAAAATATGATTTTTCTCACTTAGGTAAATATGTTTTGATTCATTTTTTATAGGTATTGAGATGTTATTGTACAAATGATTTTATAGCAATTTTTAGAACCCAGATAGATTTCATTTTTTTTATTATTTTTTTATAACTTTGGTTATTTGATATATATTTTCTTAAATAAAACATTTTTAACCAGTTTTGACCTTAACGTATATTGAGCAGAACACATATTGACATGAACCTATTTTGAGCAAAACCCGTTTTGACTGACCCGAACCTATTTTGACATTAACATATATTGAGCAGAACACATATAGTAAAGCTATTTATGATTAACACATAACTAAATCATACAAAAAGTAATTTATTTGGTACACATGCTAATTGACAAATACTCTTTGCTACAAAATAATCACCGGTAGGATTGAGTGGTAATCCAAAGAAAATGATGACATACTGACCAAGTGTTTTCACCATTGGACTGGAACAAATCCGGTTTTGATCCAAGTTTCATGAACTTCATCTTGAAAAGCTGGAACTTAGTTCACCTTCAAGACATAATCAAAATTCAAAAGTAACTCATTAACCGTGTACTAAAAATGTAGGAAAAAAAACACAATTTAATACATCTACATTTCACAATTTGATTCCAGTTCCAAGAATCTTCTAATCATAGATCTATAATTCAAGATTTGATTCCAGGTCTAAGAATCTTCAGTTTCCCATCAATATTTCAAATGCTATTGTACACATAGTTAGAGTAACATTTAACATAAACCTCCTTAGTAATTAACAAAACAAAGAAAAAAAACTTGAGACATCCAAACGCATAATATAATAAATATAATAAAACAAAATGCACACCACATAATTTCAAGTTATTGATGTGTTATGTACGCTTTTGTTACATAATCTCCTTCTAGGAAAAATAAGAAGTTACTTCTTGGCATCAAGTTAAGGAACGCTTCTAATACCTTCCGAATGCGATGTATTTTAAATATTTTATGATCATGAATTTGAGAATCATTCCCAAAATAATACAAGCCCCAAAAGATATAAAGAAAAATAAGAAGTTACTTCTTGGCATCAAATATAGTTTTTCAAGGCACTAGCACTCATTATGCATATTCCTACTCTACATTCTCCGGTCACTAGCAAGGATGTCCAAACGATCGATCAACTGAAGCAAATCAGTAAGAAACAAGGAACACCGGACAAAATCACTACGGTTGATGTTGTGGTCATATCGTGCACAAGTAGAAAAAGGAGAACCAGATAGAGCATATTGAAGAAAAAAAACATGTTTGATGGGATGGATCGATTAATGGTCAAATACTTCTTCTTAAGAGTCATTTTCTATGTGATATGCATAAAACTATACACATTTTATACATCAACCGACTTTCGGTTTGGATGTTTCTAATGATGGAAATGTCCTAGTAGGTTGTTAATTGCTTTTTATGTGAATTGCAGAAGTAATTATCCCTAGTGTCAAAAGGAAAGAAAAATAAGGAATTTTGAAGCAAACAATGAAGGCTAGGTGATGTCACTTACCTAGTTGAGTAACACTGTTCACTTGCACGACTATTAGGTAGTCAATATGCCCATGGCTTTATAGCCTAGTGGCATCTTGGGGTGAGATAAGGCTTTGCCACCAATAGGTCCTGCTTCGATTCCCATAAGTGGGGTTTTTTCCATATTTATTGGGTTTCCTCCTGAATTGTTGTATATGCATTATGCCTAGTGGAGATGCATATGATCGGGTGGTTCTGCTAGTGGCACGATGATACTCCAGTGGTCCGTCAGTGATCCAAATTTGCCGTTAAAAAAAATTAGGTAGTCAACGCATACGCCCATTAATTCCGAATTCGAAACAAAAAATTGTATACCTTTTAACGGCAAAACAACTATGTATCTAAATATATAGAGTCGGCAAGCCGCTGGAAAAGCTTATTACCCGAGCAAAAAAGGCGAAAAAACAACCATAGCAAGTTCAAAACATAAAAATCTGACCAACAATCCAAAGACATAACAGGGCGTTTAGACCTATTGCTAACCCACAAAAAGGACTTGTCCTTTATACGTTGAATTGTCTCACGAACCAATATGAACTTGTTCTCGAAAACCTTGACATTCCACGCTTGCAAAAAAAAATTAAGTGAACTATAGCAATAGCCTACTCAAAATAAAGAGAAATGAAATGCTCGTTAATCCAGTGTATTTTTTTAATATTATCATATGATAAAAGTTATAGTCCTTTGAAAATCAAGGAGAAAGTGGTCACCGCTATTACAGGCCTAGATCTACTCTCATCAATTTTTTGGGAGTGATCCCTCGTTCTGGCTTTGGCAAGACCAACGGCAGGGTCATCACTATTAAAGATCCCTGTATTGATATATGCATAGACTTACCAATAAATCTATTGCACCATCCAAGATGAGTCGCGAGTGGTGCAATCAGGGCGACCATTTTTATTTGTATTGTTTACTGTATAGGGTGTTTTGCGCCCTATACTATTGCCTAGCCGAGTAGTTCGTGACGGCGCACCATCAGCAGGAGCGGTCGTCGTTGTACCGGGGGGCCTCGCTCCGGAGCAGGTGTCGCAACCCCCGATCCCTATACAAATACAGGAACGGGCGGCCACGAGCCAGTTTTGGTGGTATCATGTATTGTCTAATTTGGCAGCGGAATTTTCATCAGGACCGTAGTTAGGAAATATTTTATCAGAGTAAAATACCACATCTTCATAATATTAAACACATGGGATAAAACCCAAGTTTTAAGTACACACATTTTCATAGGAATAAATCCTATTTTTATTTAATAAAAACATCTATTTCTTTTTAGGTAACTTTACTGCCATTTTTCCAAGCCTTCAGTGTTGTCCAGCTGGCTTCTATTTGGCTCTCACATTTTGTTACCTGAAACGTGTTTAATAACATTTTTTCAGTGGGAAATACTGGTGAGTGAATCCTATTTCAATCAAGTTTTAATAAAACTCATTGTACAGTATTGAGGGCGGTCTCGCAATTATATTTGTTTCCAAGTCATATCAATTACCACCCGCGGTATTGTCAGACCCGACTTGTGGAAATGTTACCCCTCCAGTAACAAATTTTGTATAAAAAACCCCAACATACCGACGATAATTGTATCCTTACAAATACTCAATAACTGTTTAATATATAATTAATTAAGTGAGGTTTTGTAAAAACAATTTGCAAAAAGGAGATTACTCACACTGTTGTCTTAGATTATCCTTTAGGGTTTCCTGGTGTTTATGGTTTCACCCAAAATTTCTTATGATTTCAACTTCTATTGGTCTAGGGTTTGTCCTTAGACACTATAGTTGTTCCTCAATCATCATAACATACACATGCAACCCTAATTTCAGATTTTTCCCAATTCATGAAAATTTCAAGTTGACAGTTTTCCTTAAATTTTACATACCTTGTAATCCCCTTGGGATGAGGATCACGATTCAATGCTCGGATTTTCGTTTGGACCAGATTTGCTCCTCCAATTAGAGATTTCAAGTAGATTTTTGAGATATGGAAGATGGGGGTGTCGCCCCTGGTTCTTCTGATCGACCAGACATACCAATTTTGGTGTGTTTGGTTTGGTTTTGTTACAATTAGTAACTATCTTTCAATTTTGACGATTGCAAGGGCGGTAGCAAAGAAAATGGACAAACACGCAAAAGCCTGCGAGGATAATCAACATTCCTTTATCCCTTTTGCCTTTGATACCTTTGGCTCGCTAGCCCCAGAAGCCATCCGATTTCTTGAACGGGTCCAACGGGTTGTTCACAGCAACATTTCGTCTCCTAGAGATCGGGGTTTCGTTTTTACTAGGTTAGGTTTCGCTATTCAAAAGGGGGTAGCGGCGCAGCTTGTTGCCCGCTTACCGGCTATATTGGTGTAATTTGTTTGGCCTTATATATATAAGGATATATAATTATATGCAAAAAAAAAAAAAAAAAATTTGACAAGTTTAAACCCTTAACTATGATTTTCCTTTAAGTTTAAGTGTTTTAGCCATATTATGAATTATTTCAAGACTTGAATTTAACTAGGTTAAGTTCCTAGTTGGTAAATTCTTGTTTGTTATTTCCTTAGAATTTTAATATAAGGATTTATATTTTTTGGGGTGTTACAGTCCAAAGTGTCAACAATTGATAAATAGGCTCTACAATAACCCTACATGGTGTTTATAACCTTAAACGATTAGATCATGGATCATACAAAGCGGAAAATGAAAGAAAGTGAGGAATTACAAACTACAGGGGCTAAAAGTGTCAACATGTTGAAAGTATACCTCTGAGTGATCTTTTGGCAAACCCGAAGCTTTGTAATGATAAAATATACTCACTAGAATATGTGGTAAAAATTTCATCAAGTTTCGTTATCGTATGAGAAAGATATGATCAAAACCGTGCACGAAGGGTTAAATGCGTTAACGTTGAATTTCGTGACTTTTCGGGTAAGCACAAAGTTAACCAAGGACTTTACCATATTTGTAAATGTCCCAAGGCCCTTAAAAGTCAGGTTTTAGGGTCTAATGTGCAAGATAAATAGCCAAAAACACGTTACAAAGGTCAGGGACTGAATTGTAAATTGGTTGAAACTTGTTAAGCTGGTCATCCCCTTGTACGCGGCCCGCGAGGGGCCTGTCGCGGCCCGCCTACCAGCTGCCAGCGACAAATACAGCGACCAGCTGCCAGTTATGTCTGTTTGCGAGTTGTTTCCAGCTGTTGTCTATTCAAGGAGCTCACCAATGGACTTAGATGCAACTAGAGGCACTTGTCTTCATCCCACAACCTCAGTAGACTCATGTGGCAACATAAAATGGATCAAAAATCTGCATAAAAGGGTCTTGTATTAGCAAACATTGAACACTTGCTTCTTCTAAAATTCACAAGACAACTTCTGGAGCTCTCTGGACGACAAGGAAACTTCCTAGTGATCTCTAAGCTTTGTTAGGACTCTTGTAAGTATTCATAACCTTCTCAAATCCGTTCTAGCTTAGTTTATTAACCGAAAGTCAATCCATCGTAAATTAACTTTGACTTCATGATTAAACGAAATTGGCTCAGTCTTTTCTCAAATTGAAAGTACCTACAAGATGGTATTTATGTGGGTAACAAACCCTCAAAAGGGAATTTTCAGATTCCCACTCTAAGTATGATAATTGTCGAGTCAAAGCTTGTTTCAAAAAGTCAACAGAATGTGTTTTTGCAAATTTAAGCATGATTAGCAATGTTGGGTACATGCAACCTGTTTGATCATTAAAATAACTTAATAATTAATGTAAGAACATGTCTCAACATGTTCATCTCGACAATTTTCAGTTTAAACCCGAATCGGAACCGAAAGTCGCATAAATTGACTTTTTCTTTGACTTTCAGTTCTGATCCGTTCATGCATGTTTGAGATCTGCCTTGGAGCTTATTTTGGACCAATTTTCATATAAGTTTAACTCTCTGAGATTTTACAACTTGGTTCAACACTTATCCGATTCATATGCATGTTTCCGATTTATGCTTAAAGTTGACTATTATGCCCTTTTGACTATAAAACGTGATTTTTGAAAAATTGAAAGAGTAGAAACATTTGTCACTGATTTATAAACTTGCACCGAAAATTTGATATCAGTTTGAGGTCCAGAATAAGAGTTATGCTCAATATCGTAATTTGAAAGCTTTATGTTACTTAAACGGCGTAATTAACATATAACCCATTTAAACCCACTTTTTGATATCAAACTTTTTACCCACTGATGTTATATAATATTTTGGGATTTTTAAAGATTTTTATTTAATTTTTGGCTGATCATAACATAGGTCTCTAAGCTTAATTCGGTTAATACCGGTTTTGCCCTTTTAAGCCATAAAATGAGTTTTACAAATCCTTTTGACCCCAAACCTTTTTCTACTGATTTTATTTGATAAATAAAAGTTTTTGAGCATTCTGGAAATATAAAAATATCAGCTTTCTTTTAAAAACCCAGAAACGGCTCTAAATCGCCTTTTTAAGCGTTTTTATCGCATAGTATGCACTATAACCATATTGGACATATAAGATTGATACCTACTGATGTTTTTAGTATATTTTTATAAAATAACAGTAAGTACAAGTTTTTGAACTCAGGTTTCCAATTTTGACATTTTTAGCCCTTGTGAAATTACCAAAATACCCCTAAGGTGCATAGTTTGGTTTTAAATGATGATTTTCACTTATGGGTCATACTCTACTGTTATAACATGTTAAATTAAATATATTTACTGTATGAACCAGACCTGTAACTCAGATTTCTAATTTAAACTCTTTTATAATCCTTTAAATGACCAAAATGCCCTTATGAGGCATAAATTGTGTTTAAATTCATTTGGGGCATAATAGAAAATATCTTACTGATATTATAACATATTTAAGCCATATTATCTCAGGGAACTTGCATATGACTCTCACGGTTACCCGTAACGCTCTTTTCGCGTTCGGTTCGGTTTATGTAACTAGTTTGCATAAATTGACCAAGACGGGTCAAACATTATCATTTTTGTCTCAAAATCCAGAATGTATTTAGTATACCCATATTATACAAGTATTCAAACTTGTCGAGTCTAAATCACATTCTATCCGGTCTTCGCTTAATCGTGCGTTTGAACAGTTCGTCCTTAAAGCTAACCGGTCTAAGCATAAGTTTAAATAAAGACCCGTTAGGAATCTAATAGGTTATTATAAACCTTCGTTCCAGATTAGGAGCACCGTTAAAAGCTACTTGCATTTTGCTTGTTGAGAATTATACTTACTCAGGTAAATACTTTTAACTTATTTTCCCTATACGGGCTTGGGTTACGGTATATAAAATACCGCTTGATCGAGCCTCAAATCTTACATCTTTGGGTGGTTATATGAATAATTTGATCAGCTCGTTTAAACAGTCTTGTTCACTTAAAGCCTTTGGGGGGTTAATGACCATGTCACGGATATCCTTGGCATCATCTTACGAGATGGCCACGACCTGAGCACGAGGTGTAGGCGTACACCTGTCAGTGTATAACTCTATAATGTGGTGTGTCTATTGATCTTTAACCCGGACAAGATCCGGGCTACTGAACGCACAAGTAACATGTAATTCGTTCACATGATTATATTGTATAATGAACCCAAGTTATAAAAAGTTTTTGTGCCACGTGCATTCAAATCAATTTTCAACCATTTTCAAATGAGTCAGTTAAATTGTATTTACCAGTGTAAACTGACGTATTTTCCCAAAAGGTTAAGTGCAGGTGCTACACGTAATAGGCTGGCTGTCTTCTAGAGCGTCCACAATAAGTCTCGCAAGCTTGGACGACAATAAACTGTTGAACAATATCTTATTTTATTTTTGATCCGCCTGTGGATCCGTTTCAACTATTAGTGATATTTAATATTACACTTTATTAAAGTTGAAATGAATCTATCTTTGCTTCCGCTGTGCATATATATATATTGTGTTGTTTGTCTATGATGATACCAACTACGTCACGATACTCCCCACCGGGCCCACCGGTGACACGTGGAAAATAGGGGTGTGACACCCAAGCCCGTATAGGGAAAATAAGTTAAAAGTATTTACCTAAGCAAGTATTAATCACAATAAGCAAAATGCACGTAGCTTTTACTGGTCCTCCTAATCTGGAACGAAGGTTTTATAATAACCTATTAGAATCCTAACGGGTCTTTAATTAAGCTTAAGCTTAGACCGGCTAGTTTCAAAGATACGGTACGTACGCACGATTTAGCGAAGACCGGGTAGAATGTGATTTAGACCTGAAAAGTTTGAAGACTTGTTCAATATGGGTTTATTATTAACATTCTGGATTTTGAGATAAAACCGTTAAGGTTTTACCCGTTTCGGCTAATTTACGTAAACTTGTTACATAAACCGAACCGTACGCGTAATAAGCGTGACGGGTATTCATGAGAGCTATATACAGGTTTCCTAAGTTAATTATGCTTCAAATATGTTGTGACATCAGTAAGATGTCTTTTATTATGCCCGAAATGATATTAAACACAAACTATGCCCCGTAGGGGTAGTTTGGTCATTTTAAAGGTTGTAAAAGAGTTTAAATAACAACCTGAGTTACAGGTCTGATGTAATCAGCAAATATACTCAATTTGCTAAGTTATATCAGTAGGTTAAAGCATATATGTGAAATTTATCATTTCTAACCAAACTATGCCCCGTAGGGGTATTTTGGTAATTTCACATAAGCCGAAAAGCTCAAAACTGAAGTCTGAGTTTATCAACCTTTGCTTACTGTTAAAATATTATAATTTGCCTCATATATCAGTAGGTATCAACCCGGGTATGTCCAATATGATTTTAAAACATACTATGCGTTAAAAACGCTAAATAAGGCGATTAAAGGCCATTTCCGGGTTCGATACTTAAATCTGATATTTTTATATTTCCAGAAGGCTTAAAATAATTTATTTATCATATGTGATCAGTAGAAAAAGGTTTGGAGTCGTTTAGATATGTAAATCTCATTTTATGGCCCGTAAGGGCAAAACCGACAATTACCGGATCAAGCCTACGATTACTAGTTATGCTCAGCCTAAAATTAATTAAAAATCTTTAAAAATCCCAAAATAAAATATTACATCAGGGGGTATTAAGTTTGATACCAAAAAGTAGGCTTAACTAGGCTATACGCTAATTACGCCGTTTTATTAACATAAAGCTTTAAATTTGCGACAATGAGCATAACTCTTAATCTACAAGTCGAACTGATGTCAAACTTTGCATACAAGTTTATATATCAGTAATTAAAGTTTCTATTCTTTTACATTTCCAAAAATCACGTTTTAAGGTAATAAGGGCATAACGGTCAACATATGAGCAATTAACGGAAACATGCATATTAATTGGATAACTAATGAACCGAGGTGCATAATCATAGAGGGTTATTCTAACATGTAACCTAGTCTAATTAAAAATCTGTGGCATTTCTAAAACATGCCTAAACGGGTCAGAACTGAAAGTCAAAGTGAAAGTCAAACTATGTGACTTTCGGTTCCGAACCGGGTATTTACAGGAAACTGTCGGGTTGAACATGTTTGGACATGTTCTTACACTTATTACTAAGTTATAACAATGATCAAACAGGTTGTATATGATCTACATTGCTAATTATGCATAAATTGTATTTTAAGTATCCTGTTGACTTTTTCTTAGTAAGTTTGACCCGACTTTTGACCTGGTTAGAGTGGTAATCAGGGGGAACCCTTTTGAGGGTTTATTACCCACATAAATACCAACCTATAACTACTTTTGATTCGAGATATGACTGAGCCATTGTTGACTAATCTCGAAGTCAAACCGTAATTACGACGGTTTGACTTTTAGCTAAAACACTAAGCTAAAATTAATTAGAGAAGGTTAGGCAACTTACAAAGGTCCTAAACTTGATTAGTGAACTCTTGAGAGAAGGTTTGAGCTCCAGAAGTGATCCAAAAATGCAGGAGAAGATGTGAGAAAAATGGTTGCACTTCTTGGCCTTTTATAGTGAACTAAGGCACCATAACATGTTGACAAATAAGTCTAGCACTGACCATGAGTTACCAACATGTGTCCTACATGTTTAGGGGCCAAGGGATATGAGGAAAACCGTTTAAAAGGTCAAGAATGTGTTTAAACAGCAAACAGCAACATTTTGGTCGCTGGCATGACCCTTGCGCACCGTAAGGGTCAAGTCTTGCGGTGCGCAAGGCTTCCCCAACAGCCCAAAAACTTTGTTCTTTTAGCCATTCGAAATGGCAACCTCTTTTCCGAGTTTGGGACATTGTTTTATCAATTTGGGGCATCCAATATGGGTCTTTAACTGTTGGATACCCTACCATTTGAGTTTGTTTGCTTGGATCCTTTATAAAAGTACCGAAAACTAAGGGTTACCGTAGGAATTTCTTCGTAGGAGTCCACCAATTAAATTATGAAGCATTCATTGCTATAATTCACTGAACTTGAACATATACTGGATGTTTTTAATATGATTTGAGTCTTGGGATTTATAACGAGGTCGTTCAGAGGTGCAAAAGTTAACATAACGACACTTTTAAATCCTGTCAAACATTTTTAATAAATCCGAGTTTATAACGCTTTTTGTCTTACACGACACGTGTCGTTATTTTATTTAACACGAATTTTCGAGGTGTTACATCCTCACCCCCTTAAAATAAATCTCGACCCGAGATTTACTGAAATAAGTAAGGGTACTTTTCTTTCATCGTGGATTCAACTTCCCACGTGTATTCGGGACCTCTTCGGGCATCCCATTTGACCTTTACAATAGGTACGTGCTTCCTTCGAAGCTTCTTTACCTGTCACTCTTCAATCGACAAAGGTTTTTCCACAAATTTCAAGCTCTCATCTATATGCACATCTGTATGCGGTATAACCAGTGATTCATCAGCGAAGCACTTCTTCAGATTGCAGATGTGGAACACATTGTGAATTCCACTGAGCTCTTCAGGTAAGTTTAACTTATAGGCAACTGACACGACACGTTCGATAACCTCGAAAGGTCCTATGTATCTCGGGCTTAGCTTGCCTTTCTTACCAAACCGCATCACCCCTTTCCAGGGTGACACTTTAAGTAGGACTTTGTCACCTACTTCGAAGTGAAAATCCTTACGCTTTGGATCAGCGTAACTCTTCTGCCTATCTCGGGCAGCTTTGAGACGGTCACGAATCTGGACAATCTTGTCCGTTGTTTCGAACACTATCTCTGGTCCTGATAATTGGACATCTCCAACTTCCGCCCAACAAATAGGCGATCTACACTTTCTACCGTATAATGCCTCAAAAGGCGCAGCCTTAATGCTGGTATGGTAGCTATTGTTGTAGGAGAATTCGATTAATGGTAGGTTCTTATCCCAGCTACCTCCCAAATCGATCGCACACGCACGTAGCATGTCTTCCAACGTTTGAATAGTACGCTCACTCTGACCGTCAGTCTGAGGATGGTAAGCCGTACTAAAATTCAAACGTGTGCCCAAAGATTGTTGGAAACTCTTCCAAAAATGCGACGTGTACCTAGTATCTCTATCAGAGATAATAGCCACAGGTATGCCATGTAAGGCTACAATCTTATCAACGTATAACTGGGCTAACATGTCGGAGCTATAAGTCTCCTTGATGGGTAAGAAGTGTGCTGACTTAGTCAGTCTATCAACTATAACCCATATTGTATCATTTCCTTTCCTTGTCTTGGGTAACTTGGTGATAAAATCCATAGTTACCATTTCCCACTTCCACGTAGGAAGTTCATGCTGTTGTAGCAAACCTGACGGTTTCTGATGCTCGGCTTTAACTTGCGCACATGTCAAGCATTTAGCTACATGAGTGGCTACAGACTTCTTCAAGCCTATCCACCAATAATTTGCCTTTAGATCCTGGTACATTTTATCAGCTCCAGGATGAACGGAGTATTTGGAACTATGGGCTTCCTGGAGGATAACATCTCGAAGACCTCCATAAATTGGAACCCATATCCGTCCATTTAATCGTAAAATTCCGTCCTTGCTAAGAGTCAACTGCTCCTCAGTTACTCCTAGCTTTTCATTAGGATAGTTAGCTTCCAACACAGCTTCCTTCTGTGCAGCTAACAACCTTTCAATCAAATTATTCTTTATCTCCATGCGCTTGGCATTGATTCGGATGGGTTTCACCCTTTCCTTCCGACTCAAGGCATCAGCGACTACATTCGCCTTGCCGGGATGGTATTTGATTTCACAATCATAATCATTTAAAGTTTCCATCCAACGGCGTTGCCTCATGTTTAGTTCCTTCTGATTAAACAGATGTTGGAGGCTCTTGTGATCAGAATAAATCACATACTTGACACCATATAGATAGTGCCTCCAAAGCTTTAGTGTGAACACAACGGCACCCAACTCCAAGTCGTGGGTGGTGTAATTCTTTTCATGCACCTTTAACTGTCTTGAAGCGTAGGCAATAACTTTGCCTTTCTGCATAAGCACACACCCCATGCCAGTGTGCGAAGCATCACAATAAACCACAAATTCTTCTATTCCATCTGGCAATGTCAGTACTGGGGCGTTGCTCAACTTTTGCTTCAAGATATCGAAGGATTCTTGCTGTTTAGGGCCCCAAACAAACTTAACCTTCTTCTTAGTTAAGGAGGTTAGGGGTGCAGCAATCCTTGAAAAATTTTCAATGAAACGCCTGTAATATCCTGCCAATCCCAGGAAGCTACGAATCTCTGTAGGCGTCTTCGGCTCTTGCCAGTTCATTACGGCTTCAACCTTAGCGGGATCCACCTGGATACCACGCTCACTGACCACGTGTCCAAGGAATTGGACTTCTCGTAGCCAAAATTCACACTTAGAGAATTTGGCATAGAGTTTCTCCTGATGTAGAAGTTTGAGAATACAACGAAGGTGTTTCTCATGGTCAGCTTGATTCTTAGAATAAATGAGAATGTCGTCGATGAAAACGATGACGAATTTATCCAAGTAAGGCTTGCAGACGCAATTCATGAGATCCATGAATGCGGCTGGTGCATTAGTGAGCCCAAAAGGCATCACTAGGAACTCGTAGTGACCGTAACGAGTCCTAAATGCAGTCTTGTGAACGTCTTCATCTTTAACCTTCAACTGATGGTAGCCTGACCTCAAATCGATCTTCGAGAAGTAACTTGCCCCTTGAAGCTGATCGAACAAATCGTCGATCCTGGGCAAAGGATACCTATTCTTGATCGTGACTTTATTAAGCTCGCGATAGTCGATGCACAGGCGCATCGATCCATCTTTCTTCTTGACAAACAAGATTGGCGCTCCCCAAGGAGATGAACTAGGTCTAACGAAACCTTTAGCCAGCAATTCATCTAGCTGCGTCCTCAACTCCTTCATTTCTGTGGGTGCCAATCTGTATGGTGCTCTAGCAACTGGTGCTGCTCCGGGGATGATATCGATTCTGAATTCCACTTGTCTATCTGGTGGTAAACCAGGTAGATCTTCAGGAAACACTTCTAGGTATTCAGAAATGACAGGGATGTCTTCTATCTTCGGTTTAGGCTCATCAATAATCACTTACGCCATGTAGACGACACACCCCTTCTTCAAACACTTGGAAGCCTTGAGCATAGTCACCTGCTCAGGCAGCCCATACTGGGTATCTCCCCGAATGGTAAGTGATTCACCAGACGAAGTCTTTATTACCACTTATTTCTTGTTACAGAAAATTTGGGCCTGGTTATGAGATAACCAGTCCATACCCAGAACTATGTCAAAACCAGCCAACTTAAAGGGAAGTAAAGACAGAGGAAAAGAATGGTTCTTAATGGATATAACACATCCATCTAACACAGTGGAGACGGTTTCTAGAGAGCCATCTGCTAACTCCACCTCATAGTTCACTTTTAAGGTTTTGACAGGTAATTTCAACAATTCACAAAACTTATTGTCTACAAACGATTTATCAGCGCCTGAATCGAAAAGTACTCTAGCAAAGACGTCATTTACAAGGAAAGTACCTGTAATAACGTTGTCGTCTAGAACCGCTTCTTTTCCGTCCATTCTGAAGACTCTAGCATTAGTCTTCTTGGCCTCTTCAGGCTTCTTGTTGTATTTCGGGCAGTTGGTCTTAATGTGCCCCTTTTCATTGCAACGGTAGCACGTTGCGTCTTTTATCTTCTTGCAATCCAAGGTTTTGTGTTCCTTGGACTTGCACAAACCACAAGCAAAAGATCTTGACTCATTATTTGAGTTCGATCCGAGTCTGCACTTTCCAAAGTGTTGTTTCTTGCAAATATTGCACTTGGGCTTCTCACCAGACCGGTGCCCATCTCTTCTTGACTCAGACCCCTTCTTGCTATCACCGTTCCCACGGTGCTTCTTGCTCGACCTCTTTGAGTTATCGTCTTCACGCTTCCTCTTTTCGGCATCTTTGTTCCTCAGCGACCGTTGCCTGACCGCATCCAAAGTGAGGGATAGAGATATGTCAGTTACCGATCTAAAAGTAGTCGGTCGAGATGCCTTTACGCTTGCCTTTATTTCCGGGGCTAGACCACCGATAAATCGAGCGATTCGTTTGGGCTCCGGGGTTACCAGATATGGAACCAACCGGGACAGCGTGTTAAAGTTCGTGAGGTAATCTTGACAGTCGAGGTTTGTCATCACCAATGATATAAAATCAGACTCTATTTTCTCCACCTCATGCTGAGGGCAGTAATTTTCCTTGATTAGGGCGACAAATTGGTCCCACGTCATGCTATACAAGGGGATTTTCCCAGTGGCTTGGATCAGTGATCTCCACCAGGTTAGAGCCTCTCCTTTGAAAGATTGCGACACGAACTTGACCACATCCTTTTCAGCGCATCCGCTGATGTCCACAACTGTATCCATCTCGTCCAACCACGTCATACAATCCACAGCTCCTTTCTCCCCAGTGAAATCCCGGGGTTTACATGAGACAAAGTATTTATAGGAGCAACCCTTAGCAAGGGGTCCTTTATTCAGTATGATCCGTTAAGATGGGACACTGTGGTTTGAGGAGTGTCGATCATCATTCTTCTTCGGGTCGTCCTTCTTGGACGGTGGCTTTGAAGGCTGTGTGGATAGGGTCCTACTACGGGTCCCACTGTACTCTTCATACTACCTTTCTAAAGCCTGTGTAACAGCGCCGTCTATGATCGCCTTCAATTCCGCACCCGTTAGATTTACTCGGGCGTCATTATTAACCTCCACGGGATGGCTATTACCCTCGTCTGAGTTAGCCATTTAAATTGAACTGTTGCAGAAAACAAGGACAATAGTTTATTCGGGAGTTTATGGAATTGTCTTTTATGGCAATTCATTAACCATGGTACAGAGACCATATTTGGTTAATTTATAAATCATATTCATTTAGGATTTCTATAATAATTTATCCTAATTATAAAACATTAACAGTTTTATTTATGGCACAAAAGGCCTAGTCACTTGGACACTTTTAATTAAATCTATGATTTCAGAGAATCAAAACATTAAGGTATACTGGCACAATAGGCCTAGTCACAAGGACAATTATAAATTATATGCTATGATTTCAGAGAATCAAAGCATTTGAGGTTTGAACCTAGTTCATTACCTTTATTTGACAGGGAGTCATAGCTACCACTGTCCTTTGGCTCATATAGAAATGAGCAGGGCCCATAGGCACCATATCACCACGTATGGTAAAAATATGATCATCTTAATTGATGATTTAACCCATGATTCGGAGATCATTTAGTTGGGTTTTGAATCCTTGAAAAGATCCTTATATAATAATGACGTGTGTGATTTTAAATGAATCACGTCTGCCAGGAGTGTTAACATGTTTACAGATGTTAACAGGGATTTGAATCTTTTAAACAGGTCTTACCATCATGGCCAGGTCTTTATAATGACACTCAGGCTAGGTTTCACTCTTAAGATTCTTGTTCAATATTTAAGTAGGCAGATTATTATTAAAAGGAATGATTTTGATTTATTTATTTCATTTATAATTTATTTATGCACAAAATGGCAAACATGAAATTTAAAAAAACAAACATTCCATTAATTTATTCAAAATATTACATACTGCCCTAAACGAGTCTTTTCAAATAACAAACTTTCCCTCGCAGGGGTTTAATAACACACATGCCCACGCAGGGGCTTTATAACATAATTGTCCACGCAGGGACTTTACACTAACAAACTGGTCCACGCAGGGACCTTAAGCAACATCATACCCTCGTAAGGGTTAGCGGAAGATA
>JARYGA010024689.1:0-28379 GCA_030545235.1 Helianthus tuberosus | reverse complement strand
ATTGTCTGAATTGTCCTTTCGCTTTGTCCGTCTGTTTGAGGATGGTAGGCTGTGCTTAGATTTAGCTTGGTTCCCATTGCTTTTTGGAAACTTGCCCAAAAATGAGAGGTAAAACGGCTATCCCTATCAGAAACAATTGATAAAGGAATTCCATGTAATGAAACTAGTTCATTTACATACAACTTAGCTAACCGTTCCATACTGAAAGTTTCCTTCATTGGTAGGAAATGAGCTGACTTGGTTAACCTATCTACAATCACCCAGATTGTATCATTACCTTTTCTTATTTTGGGTAGTTTGGTAACAAAATCCATTGTTATTAATTCCCATTTCCAAACTGGCATTTCTAACTGCTGCAATAGATCTGAGGGTTTCTGATGTTCAGCTTTAACTTGGGAACAGGTTAAACATTTAGAAACATAAGCTGCTATATCCTTTTTCATTCCTATCCACCAAAAATTCTTTCTCAAATCCTGGTACATCTTATTATTTCCACGATGCATCGTATACTTAGACTTATGGGCTTCTTCTAATATACGGTGGTGTAGGTATCCTAATTTAGGTATCAACATTCTTTTCTTATGGAATCTCCAAATTCCATCTGTTCCTTGTTCTAATTCTTTAATCATTCCTTTCAATTTTTCTGTATCATCCTTGATTACTGATTCTTGTGTTTTTCTAATCTGTTCATTTAAATCTACCTGTAGATTTAATTTAAGAGAACACACTCTTTTTGGCTTTTCATGATACTTTCAACTTAAAGCATTAGCCACTACATTGGCCTTTCCTGCATGATACTGGATATTACAATCATAATCACTAAGAATTTCCATCCAGCGCCTTTGTCTCATATTCAATTCCTTTTGCCCGAAGACATACCTTAAACTCTTATGGTCTGTGAAAATGGTAAACTTGCTACCGTAAAGGTAATGTCTCCAAATCTTAAGGGAAAAAATTATGGCTCCTAGTTCCAAATCATGGGTTGAATAATTTTCTTCATGATTCTTAAGTTGTCTAGACGCATAGGCTATCACCTTTTGACGTTGCATCAACACACATCCATAACCTAACTTAGAAGCGTCACAATAGACTACAAAGTCTTCAGTTCCTTCTGGTAACGCTAGTATGGGTGCGTTAGTTAACATTTGCTTAAGAATTCTAAAGGCTTATTCTTGTTTTGGTCCCCATTCAAACTTAACATATTTACAGGTTAGCTTAGTTAAGGGAATGACTATTCTAGAAAAATCTCGAATAAATCTCCTATAATAACCGGCCAATCCTAAGAAACTTCTAACTTCGGTTGGTGACTCAGGGGTTTTCCATTTGGTAATTGCCTCAATCTTGGTGGGATCCACATGAATTCCTTCATGATCGACTAAGTGTCCAAGAAACTGTACCTGTTCTAACCAAAACTCGCACTTTGAAAACTTAGCATAAAGCTTTTCTTTTCTCAATAAACTTAAAAGTGCGTGTAAATGCTTTACGTGCTCCTCTTTACTCTGAGAGTAAATGAGAATATCATCTATAAAGACAATTATGAATTTATCCTAATATGGCTAACATATTCGGTTCATCATGTCCATAAATGCGGCTGGAGCATTGGTTAAACCAAATGGCATGACAGTAAATTCATAATGGTCATACCTTGTTCTGAATGCGGTCTTAGGAATGTCCTCTTCCTGTACCTTTAATTGATGATATCCTGATCGTAAATCGATTTTCGAGAAAAATCGAGCTCCTTGCAACTGGTCAAACAAATCATCGATCCTCGGTAATGGGTACCGATTCTTAATCGTGACTTTGTTCAATTCACAGTAATCAATGCACATACGCATCGACCCGTCTTTCTTTTTGACGAACAGTATCGGTGCTCCCCATGGCGATGATCTTGGCTGTATGAATCCTTTCTCCAACAATTCATCCAATTGTTGCTTTAATTCTTGCATTTCGGCTGGTGCCAAGTGGTAGGGTGCTTTGGCAATAGGTGCTGTTCCTGGTAGCAGATGGATTCTGAATTCAACTTCTCTATCTGGCGGTAGTCCTGGTAATTCTTCTGGAAACACATCTGGAAACTGAGATACTACTGAAATATCTTTTAATTCTTTTCCTTTAGTGTTAGTGATTATGGAAATCAAATATACTAATGACCCTTTTCTTATATAACTTGCTGTTTTCATCACAGAGATGAATTTTGTGGATCAGGATAGCTTGTCTCCTTTAATTGTGATCTTTTCACCTTTTGGTGAATTTACTTGGATTGACTTTTGATCACATAAAATACTGGCTTTATTGGCTGTTAACCAATCCATTCCTAATACAATATCAAATCCTGCCAGATTCATTGGATAAAGGTTTGCAATAAACTTTTGATTTAAAAATTCTATTCTTGCTCCCTGCAAGATTTCAGAAATCTTAATGGTTTCCCCATTTGCTGTCTCTACTAGACATTCTTGTGGGAGTTTAGTTAATGGTTGATTAAGAAGTTTGCAAAATGAAGTATTAATAAAACTTTGGTTCGCACCAGAGTCAAATAATACTTTAGCAAAAACATCATTAACTAAAAACATACCGGCTATCACATCCGGAATCATCTTAGCTTCTTCTGCAGTCAGAACAAATGCTCTAGCATTTTTAGTATTCTTGTTGTTTGTAGCTGGAGCTAGTTTCGGACAGTTTGGCTTGATGTGGCCTTGTTCTCCGTAGTTGTAGCATATCCTGTTGTTAGGTTTCTTCCTGCAGTCTTCTTCCTTGTGTCTAGATATTTTGCAGAAGTTGCAATATATGGAGCATCTTCCTGAAGGCTTCCTTTTGCAATACTTGCAATAAGGTGCAGAAGTAGAACCTATATTTTTCCCACGGTTGGAATTTCCAGAGCGAAATTCTTGGGTAAGCCTTTGAGCTAGGTTCTTCCTTTGATCCTCTTCCCGTGTACGCACTAACTCATCTGTCAAGGTATTTGCTAGTTCTACAGCTTCTTCAATAGTTTGAGGCCTAGCTGCCTTGACTACATGCCTAATCTCACTGATTAATCCCCAGATGTAACGGGAGATTAATACGGGTTCGGGTGATGCAAGGGTTGGCACTATTCTAGCATATTCAAAGAAAGTAGTAGTGTAACCCTTACTATCCACTCCAGTCATTCTAAGGTTTAGGAACTTATTTGCTATCTATTCTTTTTCATTGGGAGGGCAGAATTTCCTTTCCACCATGTTCTTAAATTCCTCCCATTCCATATTGTAAACCCTATCACTTCCCCTAGACTGGAGGATAGTGTTCTACCATTCTAAGACTGAGTTCTTAAACAGACTAAAAGCAAATATTATCTTATCCTCTTCCGCACACTTGCTTATTTTTAAGACTGCCTCAATCTTTTCTATCCAGCGTAGAGCTACAACGGCCCCTTCATTGCCCGAGAATTCCATTGGTTTACAAGACCAGAATTCTTTATAAGAACAACCATAAGATATGGTCCTTCTTATTTTGGGAATGGGCACTTGAAGTACGGGTCCATTGTTTACGCTGTGTTCAGGTTCAGTTGGTCGCTTACTGCCATTGTTACTTTTATTATCAGCTTCCTTAACCGTTTAAATAATAAATGGCATTGCATCTATTATTCCTTGTGCCACTATATGTTGGATGGCACTATTATCCACTTGATTTCCATTGTTATTGTTGTTTGGATTATCATTGTTCGGGTTATCATTATTCGGGTTATTGTCATTCTGGTTTTCCTGGTTCACTTTGTTGTCCATTTGAATTTTAAACATTTTCCAATTATTAATATCACAAGATAACATTTAATGTAAACAATCACACAACACGCTTATTGATCAAAATCGTCGAGCATTGCGACTTACTCTTTCTTATATATATATATATATATATATATATATATATAGTATGCATCTAATACAAACTGATACTGGAATTTAAAATTATAATACTACTATGCATCCATAGCTATCGTCTAGATTTTTTTTTCAAACATACACACATATTATATATATATATATATATATTATTGTTATAACTACCTCCACCATCACTGATATGGGTTCATCCAGAACTCCATATTACGCTCGTCATACTTCCAGACGAGTCGTTCTCCAACCTGCCTCATTCTCTCGCTATTTTCTAAAATCTCCTCACCGAAGGTTCGGAGTTCTTGCACATTTTCTGCACTCATTGGGGGTGCAGGTGCTGGTACTGTAGGATCGTTTACACGACCAAAATGAGTCGTTCAGAAGAGTTCTAATCAATACGAGAGGCGGAAACAAACGTATCGACTTTGAATCAGCTTGATATACACTCTAATTGTCTTGTTTATTGATATAACAACGTTTTACAGCCTGGAGACACTTCGGCAGCACCTCGGTACCGGAATCACAAAGTTACAAATGAAATGGACAAGGCACATATTTATAGGCAACCCATTCCGCACGAGATGGTCTCACACGAAATGGCCATTGCCATTTCGTTCGAAATGAACATATTCCATTTCGTGCGAAATGGTCCATCTACATGATTTCTCAATTTTTCTCGCATAACGTGCCCTGATCTATCTAATCTATTACAAGACTCGACACAAGACGAAGTCGACATACATATGCACCAACAGACTCCCCCTTGGATGTTGACGAAGTCTTCGGTGTCGAGTCTTCGGTATGTCACATCTTCAGTCTTGATCAGTCTTCGTGCTCTTTCCAAAGTATCTGACAGTGTAAGCATCCTCAATCTCTTTCTCTTCTTCTATCAGCATCAGCAGCTAAATTCCCCTTGGATGTTGATTTCATAAATTCTTCAGGATCAGCAGCTGGCGCGATCATCAGGATTCTAACCTGGCTCTATTATCTTCAGACTCCCTCTTGATGTCTTCAGACTCCCCCTTTCAATAAACTGGGATCGCAGTCTGAGATTTTCGTTCTAGGATCGAGACCTGGTTCACACTCTGCTCAGGCTTAGACACAGGGATCTGCACAAATCTCTACCTTGAAATAAATTTCACAAATTTAAAATTTGACAAATTTATAATCTCTGCTTACCACTTGTATATGAAACATTCAAATTTAAACCATTTTATCTGTCACACCCCGATATTTCCACGTATTACCGGTGGGCCCGGTGGGGAGTATCGTGACGTAGTTGATATCATCATAATCAAACAACACAATTTAAATGCACAGCGGAAGCAAAAGATGAATCACATTACAAACCGAATAAAAAGTAATATCAAAGTATTACAAACGGACTGTAAAGGATCCACAGGCGGATCGAAAGTTCAATAGTTTATTGTTCAACAGATTTAACTTCTAAGCTTGCAAGACTCTTTATTGAAGCTAGGAGTAGCCAGCCTATTCCGTTTAGTACCTGCACTTAACCTTTTTGGGAAAATACGTCAGTTTACACTGGTAAATACAATTAACCGACTCATTTTGAAAATGTTTAAGAAAATTGATTTGAATGCATATGGCATAAAATATCATTTATAAATTGGGATAATTGTTTATATATAAACTTGTAAAAGAATTACATGTTCGTTATACGTTCAGTAGCCCGGGTTGACACCGGGTTAAAGATTAATAGACACACCATATGATATAGTCCCGTGGCGAGTTATTCTTGAAACCGGCGGTTATACCTTTTTATTTATATATGCACAGGCGGGTGTATACCTACACCCCGTGCTTAGGTCGTGGCCATTTCTATGAATGATGCCAAGGATATCCGGGACATGGTCATTAACCTCCCCCCCCCCCAAAGGCTTTAAGCAAACAATCAATCAATCAATCATACCCAGTAAAATCCCACAAATAGCAGAGCTATTGGCAGGGTCTGGGGAGGGTGGGATGTAGGCACACCTTACCCCTATCCCTAGGGATAGAGAGGTTGCTTCCAGTGAGACCCTCGGCTCCAAAACACCCAGGAAAGAAAGAGGAAAAAATATAGAACATGAGGTGTGTGTGTGTGTGTGTGTGTATGAGGCTACCAATATAACATGAGTGGTAAAAGAGTGCATGGTAAACAAGACAAATATAACAACACAAACAGCCTATACAAATATAAACATATCTACTACTATACACTACCCCTAAAAGCACAATTGAACCCTCTCCTAGAAATCTTTAACCTTAATCCTCCGTCTCCACGAGCTCCTATCATGGACCATGTTCTCAGAGAGGTGTAATTTTTGCAAATCCTGCCTAATCCGCTCATCCCAAGTGATTTTGGGTCTGCCCCTACTCCTCCTCCCCTCCACCACGAGAGTTTCAACTACTCTAACTGGCTCTATTGTCTGCCTACTCTTCACATGCCCAAACCATCTCAATCTTCCCTCCTTAATCTTAGCTGATATACTAGCTACTTCTAACCTTTCCCTAAAAACATCATTTCTTATCCGGTCTAACCTTGTGTGCCCACACATCCATCTTAGCATTCTCATCTCTGCCACCTCCATCTTGCGTGCTTGTACTTCCTTAATGGCCCAACAATCGGTTCCGTATAGGCTTTAAGCAAACAAAACAATTTAAACAGGACATTTCAATAAATTAACCTTCATACAATTAAAAATTCAATGCCCGACCAAGCGGTATTTTATATACCGTACCCCAAGCCCGTATATGAAAAATAAGTTAAAAGTATTTACCTGAGCAATTATTCAAATTTATCTCAACCGTATTCAATCAGCAAGTAGAGATAGCTTTTACTGGGCTCCTAATCTAGAACGAAGGTTTTAATAACCTATTAGATTCCTAACGGGTCTTAATTAAGCCTAAACTTAGACCGGTTAGTTTTAAAGGAAGATATACGGTTCAAAACGCACGATTAAGCAATGACCGGATTAGAGTGTGGTTTAGACCCGACAAGTGTGTATACTTGTATAATATGGGTAAACTAAACACATTCTGGATTTTGAGATAAAAACGATAAGGTTTGATCCGTTTTGGCTAATTTATGCAAACTAGTTACATAAACCGCACCGAATGCGAAGAATGCGTAACGGTTAACCAAATGATTCATGAACAGGTTTCCCGAGTTAATATGCCTTAAATATGTTGTGTTATCAGTAGGATACCTTCCATTATGCCCAAAATGAATTTAAACTCAATTTATGACCCGTAAGGGTATTTTGGTTATTTTAAAGGTTATAAAAGAGTTTAAATACTAATCTGAGTTTCAGGTCTGATATATTCAGTAAAAATATTTATTTTTATAAGTCATAACAGTAGGGTATGGCATATATGTGAAATTTACCTTTTATAATCAAACTATGCACCGTAGGGGCATTTTGGTAATTTCACATAAGCTTTAAAGGTCAAAATTTGAAGTCTGAGTTTTAAAACTTTTGCTTAGTGTTAAAATGTAAAAATTTGCTTAAAACATCAGTAGGTAAAAATTTTGGTGTCAAAAATTGGGTTTAGATAGGCTTTATGCAAGTTACGCCGTTTAATTAATAAAAAGCTTTCTAATTACGCTATTGAGCATAACTCTTAATCTAGACCTCAAACTGATGTGAAAATTTAGGGACATGTTTATAAATCAGTAATAAAGATTATTTTCCTCTCACATTTTCAAAATTCTTGTTTTAAGGTCAAAAGGGCATAATAGTCAACATTTAGGCATATAATGGAAACATGCATATGAATCGGATAACTAATGAACCAAGTTGTATAATCACAGAGGGTTATACTAACATGTAACCTGGTCCTAATAAAGCTCTAAGGCATTTCTAAAATATGCTATAATGGGTCAGAACTGAAATTCAAAGCAAAAGTCCACTTATGCGACTTTCGGTTCCGAACCGAGCTTATACTGAAAATTGTCGGGTTGAACATGCTTAGACATGTTCTTACATTAATTACCAAGTTATACAAGTGATAAAACAGGTTTCATAGCTTCTACATTGTTAATTATGTGTTTATGCAAAAATTAGCTTTCTGTTGACTTTTTATAATCAAGTTTGACCCGACAATTGACCTAGTTAGAGTCGGAATCAGAGGGTGCCCTTTTAAGGGTTTATTACCCACATAATTACCAACTCAAAGCTACTTTTAATTTGAGAATTGACTGGACCATTAGTGATTAATCACTAAGTCAAACCTTAATTACGGCGGGTTTGACTTTAGGCCATTAAACTACTAAAACTGAATTAAGAAAGGTTAAGGACACTTACTGAAGTCCTATGCACGACTAAGGATCCTTAGGAAGTGGTCTTGAGCTCCAGGAATCTCCAGAACAAGTGTTTGGAAGCTTTTCAAGTGAAGTGCTCAAATGTGAGTTCACAAGTTGCAACAATTGGACTTATTTATAGCCAAGGAAGGTTCAAGGAGATGGATACAGGTGTTATGGCAACTCCAGGGAGGAATACAAGTGTTAAGGGACGTGTTTCAAGGAGCTAGAGGGTGGCAAACTCGCGGAATCGAGCACACATGCAAGCTGCCACGTTAATCAGACTTTTGCTGAACTGGCAGTCCGTCGCGTCGCGCGACAGAGATGTGCCTCAGTGGTGGCGCGGCGCCAGGAGGTAGGGGGACCAGCCAAATGTTTCAAAAATTGTCATTTTCACCCCCTGGACCTTCTAAAACGTAATTTCTTCCATTTTAAGCACTTTTAACCCATGAAATTTATATTTCTATGATCCATGAGATATAAACAAACATCGTTAGGTCTGGTTTCGTTAAACGATAACCGAAAACACAAGTTTTGCCTCGTTGACGCTTTTAACCCCTTAATTACGAAAGTTAGTGTATCTTTTTCATAGGATATCGAAACCTTGTGAAATTTTTACCACTTATTCTTGGGAGTGTAATTAATCGTTACAAGGCTCCGAGTTCGCTAAAAGGTCACTCAGAGGTATAACTTAAACATGTTGACACATTTAACCCTCGCGTCTTGTAAACTTTCACTTTCTTCCACAAACGGTTTCACACGCTTCATGATACATTCGTTTTAGGGTATAAACATCGTGTAGGGTTGTTAAAAGGCATAATTATCAAATGTTGATATTTTGTATCCTTATATACATATACTTTCTTCATTAGTCAACTTTAGTCCCTCATAATCAATCCGTTACACATTTAAAGTCCATGACATGTGTCGATACTATATTGGACATGATTTTACGAGGTGTTACATCCTCACCCCCTTAAAAGAAATCTTGACCTCGAGATTTACTGAAATAAATGAGGGTACTTCTCTTTCATTGTGGACTCTACCTCCCACGTATACTCGGGACCTCTACGGGCATTTAACCTTTACAATCGGTACATGCTTCCTTCGAAGCTTCTTAACCTGTCGATCCTCAATCGATAAAGGTTTCTCAACAAATTTCAGGCTCTCATCTATGTGCACATCTGTATGCGGTATGATTAGTGATTCATCAGCTAGACATTTCTTCAAATTGCAGATGTGGAATACATTATGAATACCACTGAGCTCTTCAGGCAAATTTAACTTATAAGCCACTGTTCCGACACATTCGAAGATCTCGAATGGTCCTATATATCTTAGGCTTAACATGCCTTTCTTGCCAAATCGCATTACCCCCTTCCAGGGTGATACCTTAAGTAACACTTTGTCACCAACCTCGAACTTCAGAGGTTTACGCCTTTTATCTGTGTAGCTTTTTTGCCTATCCCTGGCAGCTTTGAGACGATCTCGTATTTGTACAATCTTATCTGTCGTCTCCAGGACTATATCAGGTCCTGTTAGTTGGACATCTCCAACTTCTGCCCAGCAAATGGGCGTTCTGCACTTTCTTCCATACAGAGCTTCAAAAGGTGCAGCTTGAATACTGAAATGATAGCTATTGTTATATGAAAATTCGATCAATGGAAGATGATCATCCCAACTTCCACCTAGGTCAATAACACAAGCTCGTAGCATATCTTCGAGTGTCTGTATAGTACGTTCACTTTGACCATCCGTCTGAGGATGATATGCAGTGCTGAAATTTAACCGAGTGCCCAGGGATTGCTGAAAGCTTTTCCAGAAATGCGATGTATACCTCGTATCCCTATCAGAGATGATAGACACTGGCACTCCGTGGAGAGATACAATCTCATCCACGTACAGCTGAGCTAACTTATCTGAGCTGTGTGTTTCCTTAATAGGTAAGAAGTGGGCTGACTTAGTCAGTCTATCCACTATAACCCAAATAGTATCATTTCCCCTCTTCGTCTTTGGTAACTTGGTGATAAAATCCATAGTAACCATTTCCCACTTCCAGGTGGGAAGTTCAGGCTGTTGTAGCAAACCTGACGGCTTCTGGTGTTCTTCTTTAACTTGAGCACATGTCAGACATTTGGCCACATAAGTGGCTATAGACTTCTTCAAGCCTATCCACCAATAATTTGCCTTCAAATCCTGGTACATCTTATCACTTCCAGGATAAACAGAATATTTAGAACTATGGGCTTCTTGGAGGATAATATCCCGAAGTCCTCCATAGATTGGAACCCATATTCGTCCATTCAATCTTAGGATTCCATCCTTGCCATATGATAACTGCTCAGCAGTTACTCCCAACTTTTCATTCGGGTAGTTGGCTTCTAATACAGCTTCCTTCTGGGCGACCAACAATCTTTCATTCAAGCTGTTCTTTAATTCAATGCTCTTGGCATTGATTCTAATGGGCTTAACCCTTTCCTTCATACTTAAAGCATCGGCGACCACATTCGCCTTACCTGGATGGTATCATATTTCACAATCATAATCATTCAGTGTCTCCATCCATCGTCACTGCCTCATGTTTAGATCCTTCTGATTAAACAGATGTTGAAGGCTCTTGTGATCAGAATAGATCACACACTTGGTACCATATAAATAATGTCTCCATAGTTTTAGTGCAAATACAATGGCACCCAACTCCAAATCGTGGGTGGTGTAATTCTTCTTGTGCACTTTTAATTGTCGGGAAGCGTATGCAATAACTTTACCTTTCTGCATTAGCACACATCCCATGCTAGTGTGCGATGCATCGCAATAAACCACAAATTCTTCAATTCCTTCAGGCAATGTCAACACAGGAGCATTGCTTAACTTCTGTTTAAGAATATCGAAAGATTCTTGCTGCTTAGGACCCCAATCAAACTTAATATTCTTCCTATTCAACGAAGTTAGGGGTGCTGCAATCCTTGAGAAATTCTCAATAAAACGCCTGTAATATCCTGCCAGGCCTAAGAAGCTGCGAATCTCTGTGGGCGTCTTCGGCTCTTGCCAGTTCATGATAGCTTCAATCTTAGCGGGATCCACCTGGATACCACGCTCACTAACCACATGCCCAAGGAATTGGACTTCACGAAGCCAAAATTCACACTTTGAAAACTTGGCGTAGAGCTTCTCATGTTGAAGAAGTTTAAGAATACACCGAAAGTGCTTCTCATGGTCAGCCTGATTCTTTGAATAAATAAGAATGTCATCAATGAAGACAATGACAAACTTGTCCAAATAGGGTTTGCAAACGCGATTCATGAGATCCATGAACGCTGCTGGTGCATTAGTGAGTCCAAAAGGCATCACCAAGAACTCATAGTGACCATAACGAGTTCTAAATGCAGTCTTGTGTACATCTTCATCTCTAACCTTCACCTGATGGTAACCAGACCTTAAATCAATCTTGGAGAAGTAACTTTCCCCTTGCAGTTGATCGAACAGATCGTCGATCCTGGGAAATGGATATCTGTTCTTGATTGTAACCTTGTTTAGCTCACGATAATCAATGCACAACCGCATTGATCCATCTTTCTTCTTAACAAACAGAATAGGTGCTCCCCAGGGGGATGAGCTAGGTCTAATAAATCCTTTTGCCAACAAATCACCAACTGAGTTCTCAACTCCTTCATCTCAGTTAGGGTTAACCGGTAAGGTGCTCTTGCAACAGGTGCTGCTCCAGGAATAATGTCAATTCTGAATTCTACTTGCCTATCTGGTGGTAAGCCAGGTAGTTCTTCAGGAAAAACTTCGGGATATTCAGAAATGATGGGGATGTCTTCAATCTTAGGTTTCGGCTCATCAATAGATACTTGTACCATGTAGATGATACAACCCTTCTTCATGCATCTTGATGCCTTAAGCACAGAAGCTTGCTTTGGCAACCCATACTTGGTATCTCCTTGTATGGTAAGTGGCTCACCATACGGAGTCTTGATCACCACTTGTTTCTTGTTGCAAACGATCTGGGCTTGGTTATGAGATAACCAGTCCATGCCTATAACTATGTCGAAACTAGCTAACTTTAAAGGAAGTAAGGATAGTGGAAAAGAGTGGTTCCTATGGATATGAAACATCCATCTAACACAGTTGAGGCAGTTTCTAAGGTACCATCGGCCAACTCTACTTCATATTTCACGCTTAGGGTTTTAACAGGTAAATTCAACAACTTACAAAACTTATCATCTACAAATGACTTATCCGCACCCGAATCAAATAACACCCTTGCGTAAACATCATTTATAAGGAAGGTACCTATTATCACATTGTCATCCTGAACGGCTTCTCGTGCATCCATTCGAAAGACCCTTGCATTGGTCATCTTGACTTCTTCAGGCTTTTTGCCATATTTAGGGCAGTTGGACTTGACGTGTCCCTTCTCGTTACAGTTATAGCACGTTGCATCCTTTATCTTCTTGCACTCTATCGTCTTGTGCTCAGAAGACTTACAAATCCCACAAGTCCTTGGCTTTGATATGGATTTTGATTCATACCTGCATTTGCCCAGATGGCGCTTCTTACAGATCTTACATTTGGGCTTCTCGCCCGCCTGTTGGTCATCTTTCTTGAACCCTGAACTCTTTTCGTGATCAGAGTTCCCTTTGTGTTTCTTGTTTGCACGGTGCGAGTTATCATTCTCGCGCTTTCTCTTCTCAACATCAGCATGCCTAAGCGATCTCTGCCTGACCGCATCTAGGGTAAGAGATAATGACAAATCAGCAACAGACCTAAAGGTAGTTGGTCGAGAGGCTTTTACACTGGCTTTGATCTCCAGGGCTAAACCGCCAATGAAACGGGCTATCCGCTTCGGTTCCAGCGTCACTAAGTAAGGAACTAATCGAGACATAGTATTAAAACTCGTAAGATAAGTCTGACAGTCCAGATTCTTCATAACCAATGTCAGGAAATCGGTCTCGATCTTCTCAACCTCATGTTGAGGGCAAAAATTTTCTTTGATGAGAGTAACGAACTACTCCCACGACATGCCATACAAATGGACTTTTCCAGTAGCTTGGATTAGCGACCTCCACCAAGCTAGCACTTCTCCCTTAAACGACTGAGATACATACTTCACAACATCCTTATCGGCACAACCACTAATGTCAACTACGGTGTCCATCTCGTCTAACCACGTCATGCAGTCGATAGCTCCTTTTTCCCCAGTGAAATCTCGGGGTTTACAGTATGCGAAATACTTATAGGAGCAAGTCTTTGTACGTGGCTCCTGACCCAATACAATTTTTCTTAGACGGAACACTATGCTGGTTTAAAGAGTGTCGGTCATCATTCTTCTTTGATGGTGGTTTACTATGAGCCTCAGAGTGAGTCTTAGGTTTAGAATGGGGTACAAATGAGGCCTTGCTTCATGTACCATTTGACTCATTTAATTGCCTATCTATGGCCTTGGTAACAACATTATCAATCAATGCTTGAAGATCCGCACCAGTTACGTTGATCCTGGTGGTATCATGATTTTCCCTTGGGTGACTGTTGATTTCTTCAGATTCTGCCATGTAGCTTGATTGCTATATAAAATGATGACAATAATCTCTTAGAGGTATATAATAGATTTGTCATCTTATTAATTTATTAACCGTGGTATTAAGGAACCATTTTGGTTAATTTCGTTAAGTATTTTATTTAGGATTTTTCATTAATAATCCTTTGTTATAATATAATAATGGCACAAAAGGACAAGTCACAAGGACATATTTAAATTATAAGTCAAGATTTTATCGGATCGAGGTACTAAGGTTTGAATCGTAGTTCATTACCTTTCTTGACAGGGAGTTGTAGGCTACGACTGTCTTTTGTCTTATATGACAATAATTATGGCCCGTAGACATTACATCACATTTGGATGTTTAGTAATAAAGGAGGAATTGGAATAACCCAATATAAAAATGACACGTGTGATTTTTACGAATCACGTCCGTCAGGAATGTTAACATGTTTTCAGATGTTAACAAGGATTTGAATCTCTTTTAAAACAGGTTTTACCATCATGGCCAGGTCTTATAATGACATGCAGGCTAGGTTATACCCTTTAAGATTCTTATTTAATATTTAAAGGTAGTCCTTATAAAAGGAATGACATATTTTAGATTTATTTATTTATTCCATACATTTTACATTTTTGCATATAATGATAAAAATGAAATTTAAATTATAACATGCCATTAAAATTTAGAAAGAGTACAGATTGCCCTAAACGGGACTTAGCAGAAATATTTGCCCACACAGGGGCTAACAGGAAATACAAGTCCTCACAGGGACTGATTACAGAAACAAATGTCCACGCAGGGACTTGATTAAACATTAAAGAAATACAAATAAACAAATAAAGGATTTAATGACCCTTTTTGCTCTTCCCCTTGATTAAGCTCGCCAGACCCTTGAAAATTCCTCGGTTTTGCCTACACTCTTCCCGAACCTCCTCCTCCACCTGACTCAACCTTTGAAGAATCTCATGTTGCTGCGGTGGCGATATCACTAGCGGCTGCGGGGGCTGCTGATACTGCGGAGGTTGAGGAGGTGGCGGTTGTTGATACCCATAGGGTGGATATCCAGCTTGATATGGGACTCCAAAGGCCCCCTCGGGATGAAGAGCATTGTAGTTTGCTGCCGTAAGGTATGGGTCAACATTAGCATAGTTGTAGTTGGTGTGGGCTGGCTGCTCGAAAGGGTTATACGCCGCTGCACCGGCGTATGTAGGTATTGGGTTGTATGCCGCTGGTATATGCAGGGATTGGGTTATCAAAACCCACTGGTGGCGGTGCGACTGGCGCAGACTCCACCTCAGAAACGGGGTTAGAAGGCCCACCCAATTGTGGGTCTTCATATAGTGGCGGGCAATGACTGCCACTAGAATGTTGAGGGGTGCTGATACGGACTCCTCCTCGAATGGACATCGCCGCGATTGATCTTCTACGCCTCGGTGGCTCCGGAGGCTGTTGCTGCACTGGTGGTGGTGGCGGAGTAATCGCTACAAAGCGCGAATCCTCCGAGGGATCCTGCTGCTGCGGTGAGTTGTGGTAACTGGGAGTAAACGCCCAGTCGATCTGGTTAAACCTCACCTCGTAGCTGTCGGGACCATTATAAGGTGATCCAAGAAAGGGTGACCCATCCGAAATCTCAATGGGGTGAGTAGGCGTTCCGGATGGCGGTTGGGCAGGTTCCGGATCTTCGTCCATATCCATGGAGAAATGGTCCTCCGGTCCCAACGGGTTATAACCCATTGGTTCATTTATTAGGTTTGACGGGTTGAACCGGCTTTGGAAGTAAGGTGTTGGGTCGTTGAAAGGTGAGTTGTGGCCTTGGAGGGGTATATAAGAATGGTGGGAGTTGTTGTAACACCCCGAAAACGGATTTGGTAATCAAACTCCGTTAATACTAAAAGACGGGTAACGTACCGTTAATAGTAAAAATAACCCGGTAAATATTTGGATTTAAATAAGAAATCCTAATATTATATACGAACGAATCAAAGTTTTAAGGAATTAAGTTTATAAGAGCCTGAGTTAAGGGGACTTAAAATAAAACGGGTTATAACTCCCGGAACCCACTAAATAACTAGGAATATCAACCTAGTTAGTCTAGTGTTTCAAAAATAATGAGGAACTTGATGTAGTAACCTTTATAAACCTGGGTAAAGTTGAGGGACTAAAAAGGTTAAAGTGAGAAAATGGGTTTTTATTAATTAAAATTAAAAACACCAAAACACACACCTTTGTGTGTGTTCTGGTCGTACAAAACACAGGAGTCAAGAAGAGCTCTCAAGCTCAAACCCTAAAACACAGAAATTCATCAAATTGAAGGAGCAAATCAAGCCCGAATCGAAATCCAAGCATAGATTAATGATCCCCATTGCAAGGAGATCATAAGGTATGTAAAATTTAACAAAAATTCTCTACTTGAAATTCTCATGAATTTAGAGAACTTGAAATCTGATGATGCATGTATGAATTGTAGATGAATTAGGAACATTAAAATGTCTAGGAGTAAACCCTAGACAAGTACATGTTGAAATTATGCTAATTCTAGTGAAATCCATGGTCACCATTGTAGGTGACTAGTGGGTTATGTAGAACTTGATAAACACTAGGAAATTTGGGGTTGTTCTAGTGTAATTTGACATATGTAAAGTTATTTCAGAATTGTAAAGGCAAATAATTGTGTTAGATAGTTGATTGATGAAAATTCGGGTTATATGACAAGTTATGAGCTTGTTAATGAATTATGTAAAGTTATACCCGTTAGGTGTTCGCTAAAATGCCTAAATGAAAAATAAATGTTGAAAATCGGACAAAAACGCATGTTTGATGGATATGGCAAATTGTGCGTTAAGACTTATAAAAAGGGTTCTAAACGGATTGTGAATTGAAGTCTCTAGGCGAGGAATCCGGATCGTCAAGTGGACAAGCCGGTGGAAATACGCGTTTGAAAAGGATGCTTAAAAGGTACGTAACTACGATTCCGTTACGTTATGCTTGATTTTGTATTTTCGCTAGTAGACTTTAAATTAGCATAATACATGGAATTGGAAATTTGTTGAAGTGACGAAGATCATTAGGTAAATAAACGGGTCAAAAGGTGAAATTATCACCCTTTGACAATATCGACTAATGGTTTGTCGAGTTACATGTTTATTGGAATAAATATCAAATGGATATGCACATCGCTATTGCATAGCGGCTAATAAGTCAAGGTATTGAAACGGGTCAAAATATTGATCCGAGCCAGGTATGTATAATGATTCAACTCGTCATGTAGAAATTGGAGTTCTATAAGAGTTAGATAATGTTAAAATATAGATATTCGGTTATTTTAGGTAAGCCGAATAAATTGAGTTAAGATTATAATGTTTTAGAAGCACATGGGTTTACAAACAAGAACTATGGTTAAAAGGTCGGATTTTGAGTCAAACAAGTATTTAAAAGTTCCTTGTAATAAAAGAAGGATGGAAATTGACCAAATTGCCCTTATAGGCTAATTTGAACAAACGACCCTTAAAAAGGGGTTCGGAAACGAGTTTTATGATTAAATAGATGCTTAGAATAAGAAAAGATAGTGAAAGATGTTAATTCTTGGGTCCAATGACTTTATATGAGTCTTTGACGTAAAACAATAATCCGAGGGGTAAAACTAGGGATTTATAGATATCCACATTTAATCCACCACACGTATAGTTGTGGTGGAAGATTACTTGATAAGAAATGTAGGAATATGGATGCTAGAAATGAATGAAAGCAATTTTAAGCTTTA
Organism: Helianthus tuberosus; assembly: GCA_030545235.1. Lineage (NCBI taxonomy): Eukaryota > Viridiplantae > Streptophyta > Magnoliopsida > Asterales > Asteraceae > Helianthus > Helianthus tuberosus. The sequence goes on along the minus strand of JARYGA010024689.1, from coordinate 10,907 downwards.
AAGCGCTTAAATACCCTTAATGGGTCAAAATAAGCACTTGAGCGTAAACGGGTTCTAACTAAGTAAGAAACCCATGATTTATGATTAATTTGATAGGAGATATTGAAATTATGATTCTCATGAGTTTATAGATCAAGTAAACATGTTTGTTTGTTAAAATCACAAACGGGTCAAAATTTGGTAAAAAGGGTAATAAGCCGAAGACTTAAATGTCTTAAATTTTGTTAATCCGGATGTTGGATTTTAACTCCATGTGATGGAGGATTAAATTACAAACACGTAGGAAGAAACGGTAGGTCAAACGGACAAGCGGATTGAAAGATACGAAAGTTTTCGTGTCAAAAACGGCAAAAATGGGAGTTCTGATACAGGGGCCACCGTAACTTACGGTGCCCACCGTAAGTTACGGTGGAGCTGAAAGCTTTACGGTAGCTTCTTACTAATTTACGGTAGGGGCACTTATTACCAGGGGCCACCGTAACTTACGGTGCCACCGTAAGTTACGGTGGAGGTCAGTTTTACATCCTTGTTTTTGGAATCAAGACATCCATGTTGGAATATCTTGATTTCCTTGTTTAATTAGATTATTCGACTCAATCATCCTTATTGTACTAGTTATTTAATTATCAAAACTAACTTTTAAGTTGGTTTTGATCACAGGTGAATGTCAAGAGTCCCGTATGAAGATTAAGCATCGAGCAAGAACCGAACACACGTTATACGAAGCTTCCGCAATGCTGTTTCGTCGTTTTTCTAAAACGATGAATTAAATTACTCTATGTTGTTTTGCTTTCAAGTTTAGAAAAGTTTTAACAACCCCGTATTTTCCTTGTAATTGTGGTTGTAATCATATGATTATGGACGTAAATTATACGAAAAACGTAAAATAATAACAGGGTGTTACAGTTGTGGGGCTCGTTCTCCGACTGAGGCCCGTAAGAGTTTTGGTAAGATGGTGAGGAGCTCAGCGAGACTGAACGCCTCGCGGGTTCTACATGGGTCCTCCAGTTTTCCTGAGGACTTTTGCTTAATGAGTCCGATGGAGTTTGCCGGTGAGAAGGCCCGGCCTCATGATCGTTGGGGGCGACGAATGGCCCCTTGCCTCTACCTCTGCCTCGGAATCTTGGCGGCATAGTTGTAGGTCCTGTCAAAACAAACAAAAGAACAACAAAGAAATATAAAGGACAAAGTTAGAAATAAAAACAAATTTGGATTAGTCCTAAGTTCTTTGTCTAGACTCGGAAGTCGAGAAATGTGCAAACTGTGTCATTGAGATTAAACACAAAAGGCTAGTGTTTAATTCACTCAATGTTGGCTCTGATACCAACCTGTCACACCTCGATATTTCCACGTATTACCGGTGGGCCCGGTGGGGAGTATCGTGACGTAGTTGATATCATCATAGTCAAACAACACAATTTAAATGCACAGCGGAAGCAAAAGATGAATCACATTACAAACCGAATAAAAAGTAATATCAAAGTATTACAAACGGACTGTAAAGGATCCACAGGCGGATCGAAAGTTCAAAAGTTTATTGTTCAACAGATTTAACTTCTAAGCTTGCAAGACTCTTTATTGAAGCTAGGAGTAGCCAGCCTATTCCGTTTAGTACCTGCACTTAACCTTTTTGGGAAAATACGTCAGTTTACACTGGTAAATACAATTAACCGACTCATTTTGAAAATGTTTAAGAAAATTGATTTGAATGCACATGGCACAAAATATCATTTATAACTTGGGATAATTATTTATATATAAACTTGTAAAAGAATTACATGTTCGTTATACGTTCAGTAGCCCGGGTTGACACCGGGTTAAAGATTAATAGACACACCACATGATATAGTCCCGCGGCGAGTTATTCTCGAAACCGGAGATTATACCTTTTTATTTATATATGCACAGGCGGGTGTATGCCTACACCCCGTGCTTAGGTCGTGGTCATTTCTATGAATGATGCCAAGGATATCCAGGACATGGTCATTAACCCCCCCCCCAAAGGCTTTAAGAAAACAAAATAATTTAAACGGGACATTTCAATAAATTAACCTTCATACAATTAAAAATTCAATGCCCGACCAAGCGGTATTTTATATACCGTACCCCAAGCCCGTATAGGGAAAATAAGTTAAAAGTATTTACCTGAGCAATTATTCAAATTTATCTCAACCGTATTCAATCAGCAAGTGCAGATAGCTTTTACTGGGCTCCTAATCTGGAACGAAGGTTTTAATAACCTATTAGATTCCTAACGGGTCTTAATTAAGCCTAAACTTAGACCGGTTAGTTTTAAAGGAAGATATACGGTTCAAAACGCATGATTAAGCGATGACCGGATTAGAGTGTGGTTTAGACCCGACAAGTTTGTATACTTGTATAATATGGGTAAACTAAATACATTCTGGATTTTGAGATAAAAACGATAAGGTTTGACCCGTTTCGGCTAATTTATGCAAACTAGTTACATAAACCGCACCGAATGCGAAGAATGCGTAACGGTTAACCAAATGATTCATGAACAGGTTTCCTGAGTTAATATGCCTTAAATATGTTGTGATATCAGTAGGATACCTTCAATTATGTCCAAAATGAATTTAAACTCAATTTATGACCCGTAAGGGTATTTTGGTTATTTTAAAGGTTATAAAAGAGTTTAAATACTAATCTGAGTTTCAGGTCTGATATATTCAGTAAAAATACTTATTTTTATAAGTCATAACAGTAGGGTATGGCATATATGTGAAATTTACCTTTTATAATCAAACTATGCACCGTAGGGGCATTTTGGTAATTTCACATAAGCTTTAAAGGTCAAAATTTGAAGTCTGAGTTTTAAAACTTTTGCTTACTGTTAAAATATAAAAATTTTCTTAAAACATCAGTAGGTAAAAAGTTTGGTGTCAAAAATTGGGTTTAGATAGGCTTTATGCAAGTTACGCCGCTTAATTAATAAAAAGCTTTCTAATTACGCTATTGAGCATAACTCTTAATCTAGACCTCAAACTGATGTGAAAATTTAGAGACATGTTTATAAATCAGTAATAAAGATTATTGTCCTCTCACATTTTCAAAATTCTTGTTTTAAGGTCAAAAGGGCATAATAGTCAACATTTAGGCATATAATGGAAACATGCATATGAATCGGATAAGTAATGAACCAAGTTGTATAATCACAGAGGGTTATACTAACATGTAACCTGGTCCTAATAAAGCTCTAAGGCATTTCTAAAATATGCTATAATGGTTCAGAACTGAAAGTCAAAGCAAAAGTCCACTTATGCGACTTTCGGTTCCGAACCGAGCTTATACTGAAAATTGTCGGGTTGAACATGCTTAGACATGTTCTTACATTAATTACCAAGTTATACAAGTGATAAAACAGGTTTCATAGCTTCTACGTTGTTAATTATGTGTTTATGCGAAAATTAGCTTTCTGTTGACTTTTTATAATCAAGTTTGACCCGACAATTGACCTAGTTAGAGTCGGAATCAGAGGGTGCCCTTTTAAGGGTTTATTATCCACATAATTACCAACTCAAAGCTACTTTTAATTCGAGAATTGAGTGGACCATTAGTGATTAATCACTAAGTCAAACCTTAATTACGACGAGTTTGACTTTAGGCCATTAAACTACTAAAACTGAATTAAGAAAGGTTAAGGACACTTACTGAAGTCCTATGCATGACTAAGGATCCTTAGGAAGTGGTCTTGAGCTCCAGGAATCTCCAGAACAAGTGTTTGGAAGCTTTTCAAGTGAAGTGCTCAAATGTGAGTTCACAAGTTGCAACAATTGGACTTATTTATAGAGGGTGGCAAACTCGCGGAATCGAGCACACATGCAAGCTACCACGTTAATCAGACTTTTGCTGAACTGGCAGTCCGTCGTGTCGTGCGACGGAGATGTGCCTCAGTGGTGGCGCGGCGCCAGGAGGTAGGGGGACCAGCCAAATGTTTCAAAAATTGTCATTTTCACCCCCTGGACCTTCTAAAACGTAATTTCATCCATTTTAAGCACTTTTAACCCATGAAATTTCTATTTCTATGATCCATGAGATATAACCAAACATCCTTGGGTCCGGTTTCATTAAACGATAACCGAAAACACAAGTTTTGCCTCGTTGATGCTTTTAACCCCTTAAATACGAAAGTTAGTGTATCTTTTTCATACGATATCGAAACCTTGTGAAATTTTTACCACTTATTCTTGGGAGTATAATTAATCGTTACAAGGCTCTGGGTTCGCTAAAAGGTCACTCAGAGGTTTAAATTAAACATGTTGACACATTTAACCCTCGCGTCTTGTAAACTTTCACTTTCTTCCACAAACGGTTTCACACGCTTCATGATGCATTCGTTTTACGGTATAAACATCGTGTAGGGTTGTTAAAAGGCATAATTATCAAATGTTGACATTTTGTATCCCTATATACATATACTTTCTTCGTTAGGCAACTTTAGTCCCTCATAATCAATCCGTTACACGTTTAAAGTCCATGACACTTGTCGATACTATATTGGACATGATTTTACGAGGTGTTATATTATCATTTCAAAATCTTTCTCATTTCAAACAGACTCTCCCAACCCTGTTGTTCGTCATGTTCAGCACTCGAAACTTTGAAAATCAGCTTTCCAACATCAGTTGTCGAAAATAAGATGAAATGAAATCTTTTTGAATTTTCAAAATTTTATGCTAAAACAGAATCTTTTTGGATTTTGTTTTAAATGAAAAGCAGTAAAGAAATATTTACAGACAATATTTTTGTGAGTTTGTGTAAGAGGATCACATCAGTTTATGAGACAAATCACTAACACCGTTAAGCTTTAAACATTTTAAGTTCTAAATGATTCACGTAGATTGTCAGTATACTGATCCACTTAAATTTTCACACAAAGTTCAACTGTTTCGAGATACAAGATTAGTGTTTTAAGAACTTAGTTTATTCGCGTGTCCCACCTCAGAATATACTCCTGTATCCAGACTCCTATATTCAGTCTTACAGTGTACACTAATGATATCTGTAAAGGGTTAAATGCGAAACCATGAGAGCTCAGGCTATTGCTTCCGCAAAATCATAGAGATGATGGTTCGACTTTAGGTGTGTTCCCTTTAGAGAATCTTTTCTTCAACAACACATGATTAGCATTTTTCAACGTTTCATCATTTTTGATGCTGAGGGTGGGCTTTAAGATTAAAGCAATGTAAAGCATTATACGAGGACTAGGCTATTGCTCCCGCAAAATCAGAAGTCCAGGTATAATACCCATGATATCACCACGCACAAAGACCTAGTATGTCAGAAATAGAAAGCCCTTCAAACAAGATTTCGGGGGTTACCCATATATCCGAGAGATGTTCCCCAAGAGATAAGAAAGTATTTGATATTTAGGTTTATATCTCGAAAACAATCTACTGAATGAGTAAAAACCTACTGGCATATCATCAATGAGACCGTTTATCCCATTTGACTTTCCAATTCTTTAGCGTGTTGTGATAGTCCACTGATGTACTATCATTTCCTCTTTTTCACAACAAAATTCATTTTCAATTTTATCATGTTTTTGGCTTTTTCAAATTTTCGAAATTTCTAAAATTTTCTACTCCCCCTAAAATCAAAAAATATGTTTCAATTTTTGATTTTCAAGGAAAATTTGAAAACAAACTGTACAAATAAAGTGACAAACTGATATGAATTGCTTCAATTCGCCATCCACTTGGTGTAAACAATCAGAACTCCCCCTGACAACAAACTATTTTCCCATTATGATTTCAAAACACTTAAGTTTGTTTTAATCAAATGGTTTTTCCAGAAAATTAGTTTTGTTGATTTCACTTGAAAAATCGGGGATTTATTCATCACTTTGTTTTTTCAACCATTTGTATGAAAGTTAAATCAAGTTCAACTTAATGACCTTGATTAACCACTTGTAGGTGAAAACCCCTTTTTCAACCACTTGTAGGTTCACTTATCAACCATACCATTTGTAAAATGAAATATGACAATTTTCAAATTTTCAAGAAAGATGCCGATTCATGCTCCACGATTACCAACTTGGGAGCTCCGGCAAGTCAGGATTTTTACATATGGAATACAGACACCCAAGCCTGACTAGCTTTGGGTGTGACCTTTTCAGTCTCACTTGGGGTTTCAACATTTGTTTTTTATTCATAAAAATCTTTTACCCCTTTGGCCTTACCCTCGACCATCTTTTCAAACATGTTTTCACTTTTCCATTAAAAGCCTTTTCGACATCAAATTCTTTCTTTTCAGAATAGAATTGATTCGAGATCTCCACCTTACCAATTTTTAATTTTCAGCCCGCAATGGTGGAAAGTTGACATCATCCATTGGCGGTACTGAAGTTTCTCTTTTTACCTCAACTTGTGGCTCCTCTGACTTTGACGAGTCAGATTCATCGCCAGATTTCACATCTGATTTCTTAACAACCCATGTTTGGTTGTTAAGATTTACTCTTCTTTTGTAAAATCTTTTTGAACATTCACCAACTTCATATGTTGAGTTTTACTCTTCTTTTGGTGGTTCAGTTTTGTCAATAACTTTCTCTTTAAGTTTATAAGAGACTCCCTGTTTTATCTTGGTAGCCATTGGACAGTTCCAGGCTATATGACCAACTTCCTGACATCGGTAACAGGTTCTTGTCTCCCTTTTCTGATTAGCTCCATTCTTTTCAAACTTTTGCTTTTCTCCAAGAAATGTTTTGTTTGACTGCTTCCAGAATGAGCTTTTCTTCTTTTCTTCAGAACTGGACCCTGATTTTCGGGTGGAATAAAACCTAAACCTTTCTTTTTGAAATTACTGTTATGGTTTGGTTTCTTTTGAAAACCAGAACCAGAACCAGAACTGTAACCTTTTTTCTTGTTCAATCTCTGTTGAACTCTTGAAGTGTACTTTTTAGGTTTTTCATTAAGATTTACATCTTTTATTTCAGAAATATTAATTTTTGTTAATTTGTAAACCTTTTTAATCTTTTCAATTTGAACACTTCTTATTGGAAATTCCTCATCAGAATATAATTTGTCTGAATCATTCAAAGTATATGCCACTTTGATTGGTTCGTCATTCAAATTAGATTTTGATAACAGAAATTCTTTATTATAAACCCTTTTGACCGATGATTTTGGACTGCCAATTGATGATGAACTCGAACTCTCGGATTCGGATTTTGACTCTGATTCCTCATCTTTATCCAACACCTGATCGACCACTTTCTTTATTAACTCAGACTCATGATCAGTGTCAGACGATGTGAATATGACGTCAATGTTGTCTGGTAAATCATCAGTTGTTTCGGACTTTAACTTTATATTGACTGCCTTTTCAACTTGTTCCTCATTCGGTTTTCTGGGAGAATAACCTTCCCAGATTGGAGGCGGACACTTGTTATAATTTGCACTTTGTTTCTTACCAGTATCCTTTTCTTCAGTCTTCTTTTCTTGAAATGCTTCAAAACCTGCAACAGTTGGATAAATTCTATCAATCAAATAATCAGAACTTGAATAACTTTGCAGCAATCGTCTGATTCTTTCATTTTCTATCTTTTCTGTCTCCAACTCCTGCTTCAACTTTGCACATTCCTCAATATAGTGATTGATAGCCTTTTGCTTAGACATCATCACTGCATTCATCATGGTTAAAGCATCTTCTCTTTCTGAGTTTGTCTTTTGTAGACTATTCACCGTTCTGTTCAACACATCATACGATTCTTTCACATACTTAATGTCGAACAATAATTTTTCTTTCATTTTGTCAAGCTCACTATACTTCTCATCTTTTTCATCCCAATGTTTGCATGGTTCCAAACATTTTAGACAAGGTTTTGTGACTTCAATAATCTTTTCAATTTCAACCACCTCCTCAGCAATTTTAACTTCTTCATTTTGTTCAGACTTCTCTTCCTGAGCAACATTCTCACATTTTACCTTTTTCTGATTTTTTGCTGCTCTCTTCTCCTTTAATTTCTCCAATCTATCTGCAAAATAAAATTTATAACTTTCAGGAGATAATTGAGTTTTTCCAATGTTTATTTGTATTTCTTCTTCATCATCACTGCTATCAGTTGATGATTAATCAAAGACTGTTGTCTTTTCTGAGCTTTCTTCTGAAGAGACAAACTCTTCATCTTGACTTTTCTCATCATTAGCAAACACATCCATCCATTCCTTCATCAAATCTGGCTCTTGAATGATTTGTGCAATAAATGCTCTAAACTTGGAATCAGCCGGAATGTATTTGTCCCAGCTAAAACCTTCTGCCACTCTTTCATCATCTTGATTTACGAGATAAGCTTTCTTCTTTCCATCTTCAATAGCATGGGATGATGACGGTTGTTGAGCAACTTGTTGATATATAGCTTTCCGATAATAATCATTATTCCCGAACGGATTCTGAGCTCCTCATGCTTCTCGGTTGGTACATTCCCTCTTGAAATGTCCTTTTTCCCTGCATCGAAAACAAGTAACTTTAGATTTATCAAAACCTAAAGTAGAAACATTAGCATCACGGAAGTCATCTCTTCCTGTAATCAGCTTAAATTCCTCAGCTCTCCTCAACACACTCGCTAAACACCACTTAATATCCATAAGCTCCATTTCCTCAGCATCGATCTGATCGTAATCTTCTTTTGTTAGCATAGGATTTCAGATCCTTCCTGCAACCAAACCCTCATATGATTCTAATATTGTAGCAAGTAATGCCATATGACCTTTAGCAACTTCTTTAGAGAAATTTTGACCGTTCTAAAAATGCAACGCGATGTTGCAATGTATCACATGACCATTACTATTGTTTGAGCTTTGAACACTTGGATTAACACTCGAGTATGAAGAAAATCCACTCTTGCTGATTGGACTTTGATTAACTAATCCAGATGAGTTTTCTGCGCTGAAAGCGGTTTGAACCTTCGGACTTGCTTCAACATTCTGAACATTCCCTTTGTAATACATCTTGATGTCTTGTTGACCACTTGGATTGTTCATTCTAGCAATCTTTTATTGTTCAAGATGTTAGTGCAGTTGTCTGTCGACTTCATCTTCATTCGAGTCTTAGATTAGTAATGAAAGATCAAGTCACGCAGTTCGAGTTAAACAGGAAACAAAGGTGAACAAGCCAGTTCAAACGAAGTGGACAGCTCAAACGAACTGGAAATGCCTGTTCAAATGAAGTGGAAATAGTATAAATATGTGACTTGAATTTTTCATTTGTAACTTTCAGATTCCGGTAGCGAAGCTCTGCCGAAGTGTCTCCAAGTCTGTAAACGTTCTAGAATCAATATAAGAGACAGTTAATAGTGAATATCAAGCTGAAACAAACTCTGATTCATCGTATTCCGCCTTTGAATCAGTTTAGAGCTCTTCTGAAGACTCGTTCAGATCGATTCTCGATCCTACACAAGATCTTGTTCTTCAAGTTTTTCAATGAACTGAGAAATTGTCAATTTATCATATTCTCCAGTGTTCTTTAAGATCATCAGATATGTACCCCATTCTTTCTGAGGTAAAGCATCAGCTAATTTGTCAACCCATTCTTCTCGATCTTTGTTTATATCTAACAGTGACATTGAACGCACTAAATGACAATATCTCTCAATCAGCTTCTTTGTAGATTCACCCTGCAAGCTAGTAAACAGATCAAATTCTTTCTTTAATAATGATTTCTTACTCCTGATCATCTCTGTACTTCCTTCAAACTTAATTTGAAGTGCTTCCCAAATCGAACGTGAAGTACCATCATGTTGAAGTAGTATGAAAATGTCTTCCTTCACAGCTTGCTGAAGTAGACTAATCATCATTTTTTCTGCCTTATACATATCTCTCTCTTTATCCGACAATTCAGAAATAGTTTTGTTAACTCCCACATCTGTAGGATGTTTAACATACTTCTTTTCAATACACTCCCAAGACCTTAAATGATTTGCTTGAACCCAATTTTCGAATCGGTCTTTCCAAAAATAGTACTCTTCAATGCCCATCAACTTTGGAGGTTTCTGTAATGTTCCTGTTTCATTTTCCATGTTCACACTCTAAGAAATGGTAACAGGAGTACCATGGGCAGTAGCAAATGCATTGTAAAACTCTTCTTCCATGTTTCGGTAAAATATTTCACAAATTCTCAAAGATTCAAACGAACTGGAGAAGTTCAATACGTACGAACTGGTTCAAATGAAATGGTTTGATGCGAAATGGATGAATTCGTACGAAATGACAAACTTTCAAACGAATTGGACACTTTGATGCGAAATGACTCTTTTCAAACGAACTGGCAATTTCAAGCGAAATGTAGATCCATTTCGTGCGAAATGATGTCACTATGGTCCAATTCGTGCTAAATGAATGAAATATAACCCAATTCATGCGAAATGAGATGCTGATGTCACCCAATCGGTCATATTTTTGTCAAATTGATCAGGTTTTAGGTCGATTTTAGGTCTAATTCTTTCAAGGATTTGTTAAAATAGTGTTTCGCACATTATATGTGAAAATTTGCCCATTTTAACCGTGAAATCTTGTTTAATTTTGAAAAATCTTGTAAAAGAAGGTGTAGAAATCAGAATTTTTAGTAAAATCGAGCTGAATCGGTAAGAACTCTTCCTCCTAAGCTCTGATACCACATGTAGGATCGTTTACACGACCAAAACGAGTCGTTCAGAAGAGTTCTAATCAATACGAGAGGCGGAAACAAACGTATCGACTTTGAATCAGCTTGATATACACTCTAATTGTCTTGTTTATTGATATAACAACGTTTTACAGCCTGGAGACACTTCGGCAGCACCTCGGTACCGGAATCACAAAGTTACAAATGAAATGGACAAGGCACGTATTTATAGGGAACCCATTCCGCACGAGATGGTCTCACACGAAATGGCCATTGCCATTTCGTGC